>OZ037777.1:57701231-57796231 GCA_964035525.1 Porites cylindrica | reverse complement strand
CTTTTTGCAAGTCTGAATAGGCATACAGAGGCCTTAAAGAAAAGTGGAATTTTTTTGACAGAAAAACACTACCACCATGTTTGTTTCAAGGGCACTGAATAACTTTAAGAAGAAATTCCTCTTTATTCATCTATCTGTATGTATCCAAGAGTGGGTGTTTGATACTACCATGATCTTCTGCGATTCGTTCTGCAACAGAACACTAGGTGTGTCGCCCGTGTTCAATTATGAGTTAGAAATTCATGGCATTATTAATTCACCTGCAAACGTATCTAAAAGTCATCTTAAATGAGTAGGTTTTGGGATGTCCTTGATATTATACTTCTCTTACCGACGTATGGAACATGCCCTCTTTAGAAAATATTGTCGCTTACAGTAATACTGGATTATAAAGGGTTGCTATTGATAATGGCAAGAATTAAAGGCGAAGACTATTCCGCTAATGTTCGGGGCTCTATTCTTTTCTTTTTTTTTTAATATCCTTGCTGTTGAGTTTTGTATCTTTTGCTGTGCATTTAGGATATGGCTGGATTTTGTTTTGTTTTGCCTTAAACTGCGGGGGAATGAACCAGTAATAGTTTCCCTTAGTATTGAAACTCATTTAATTGCAAGTCATGTATTTATGATGTCAGAACCTAGTATTATCATTTTAATAACTAGATATAACTATCGCCCTTTACATGCTTCGAAAGGTTTTGTTCTAGCAGTAGCCCGCCGTTGAAGAGCAAAAACTCAACCAGAGGCACCATGGACTTTATGCGTTTTTGTCTAAAACTTTTTCACTCATATGAAAATTCATATCATTAAAGATTTAATGTCTTTCTTATTCCAGCTAGCGAGATTGTAAACAACGACGTTACAAAAGGAATTTATCCTGGTTGCCAGAGACTTTTCACGCCTGCTCTTTCCGTTTTCGGCCAAAGCTTTTTAGTGAAATCGGTGACGGTCGAGACGCTCCCGTTTAGCAGTTCGCGGCTTCGCCCCTTGTGTGCATGGTTTACACGTTGGGTAACTTTGCAACGAAAAAATAATAGACTGCTCGCAGTTCACTGTCTTCACTATGGTCGTTCAGGGAACGAATATATTTCTCTTGTAACAAAAAGGCCTTCCGTTGGCAAAATAATTATTCTACTAAAAATTTTGCATAAACCTTCGCAAACTGACTAAAGAATTCTATGTAAGATTTGTTGGATCAGTTTAGTTTTCTGGGCAACCGAGCTCGATACGAGTTTATCGAGCTCGATATGTCAACCGGCCTCGATTTGTCGATACCGAGCTCGAGGCCTCTCACTTTTCCGGGGGGACAAAGTGAAAATGGTTATCGAGCTCGATGACTTATCGAGCTCGGTGACCTATCGAGCTCGGTGACCTATCGAGCTCGGTTTTTCAAGAGAAGAAAAAAAGAGAAAAAATGGAAATTAAGGCAATAATAACCACATGGAGTACAAAATCTAAAACGCCTTCTCGTTCTCAATCGTTACCGACAAAAAACATTGTGTAGCTGGTGGATTAATGTTGTTTTGGTATTTAAAAAATATATTGACAAAAAAACATTCTTTTTTACCCTTTCTTCTTTGATATATTTGGCGCGAGACTACCGTCCGTCAACGGCACGTGAACTGAACGATTTCATTTTGAATCGTATTCATGTGAAAAAATTTTAAGAGCCTTGTTTTTCCCGCTTGAATCTTTTGACTTCATAGGTACGCAATCAGAGATTCAATGCATCAAAGAAAATATACATTTTGTTGTCTCGTTTTTATTTGTCATGAATTTTGCTTGATTTTATGCGAACAACAAACTGCACCTTGCATGAGTCTAGGGAGCTTTCACGGGTTAATGTTGCAGAAAAAAATTATTTAGAATGACTATAAATATGTTACTACGAAAGAAGGACTCGAAACATCGATCTTACTTTTATTCCTTATTGTGAGTTTCAACGGGAAGTCTTTGCTAGAGATTGGCTACTCTTGGGCCTCTTTCAATTAATTGTGTTGCGAACTCTACATCCTTTCAGTGCAAAAAGTTTGGCGGGAAGGAGGTGGGGGGAGCCAAAGTATGCTACGTGTACGAAAATTTTTAAAGAAATGCTCTATCTTATTTGTTTATATTAATAGAAAACTCTTTCCAATTGTGTGGTAGCAACTACCTACAGACCCATGGAATAGCCATGGGAACAAAGATGGCCGTTGCTTTTGCTAACATCTTCATGGTCAGATTAGAAAACCAGCGCTGTAACCAACTGGTTTTTTGGAAAACGTATTTTTCTCTCGATTTGAACACTTGCTGTTTTATTGAGGGTTACCACAATATGCCGATCTGAAGAGCCCCTAGCTTATCAAAGACGCATCCGACCTGAACAGAAAAAAGCTTCCAATCTTGACAAAACTGTCGACAAGGGTTTGAAAACCAAACAAAGCTAGACGTACGCATGTTGAGTTAAAAAATTAATTAATTAATTAATTAAAAGTAGTAAAAATTTTATAGTCATTCTGAGTAATTTTCTTCTGCAACATTAACCAGTGAAAGCCCCCTAGATTCATTCAAGGAGGAGTTTGTTTGTTCGCAAAAAATCGAGGAAAATTCATTACGAATAGAGAGGTCGTCTATATTTTGGTACCTAGTACTTAGGAAAAGAGAGGAAAAACACATGAATAAAATCTTTATTTGTGCACGGGCGTGCGTAATTAATAAAAATTTTGTTCATAGCGGCTCAATAGGACTTATATAGGGCAAGCACGCGCACTATGTTATAATTAGCAATTACTAAACGAGGCCGAGTAGTATATGAAGAATTATTAAAAACTTACTCCTTGGATAATGCAATTCTAGCGTTTTGATTGGCTTAGCAATCATGTATTATATACCTCTTATTAGCCAAGTTTTCGGTAAGAGGCATTATACCATGTTCTCCATATATGGTCAATGTACTCGTCAGTTGGAAGCTAGCTGAGATTTTGGTTGCTTACCAGAGGGGGATAAAGAGGGGGCCCTACGCACGAATCACGAAAATTAAAAAGTAGAAATAACTTCAACTTTATTTCATAAGACTATTGGTTACAATAGACTGGCCCGCAAAATAGCAATTGCTAATCTAGGCGGACCAGTTAAAAGAAAAATAAATTGAAAGGAAAAGAAAGGAAAGAAAAAATAACGTATCACGGGGATTAAAATTCCGTGTTCACGTTTCACGGAAATTTCCGAAGTAAAAGGACAGTCAGTGCATGGCTCGACCTGTTCAGGACGCCGCTGTCTTTCGCTTTTTGTGCCTCCCGCACAACTAATACGGAGAAGTGACGGAAGTCAGGTAAACATACAATGAAATTTAGGTGTAGGTAAACTGATGATGACTAATGCTGACGGATATATATAGTACTCAAAAGGAACGTCATTTGACTCTCCCTTGTCTCAAAGTTGAGTTTGACGGTTCTTCTGCTACGAGTATAGTAACTGCTCGTAGAAAAATCATTTCATCCTCGTTGTCGTCGTTGTTTACAGCAGAAGCTTTGCTTCATTCTGCAGACTTTTCTAACCGACAGATCTAGAGTTTTATTTCAATCGAGGACCTTATTAGACCACACTTTTCGGACTAAGATTTCAAACCAGTCTACTCAATGATGTGACGCTTAAGAGCTTCAAGGGATGAATGTTTACTGTTTATGGGTATTCGAATTCTTTCTTTACCTCCAAGAAAACCCATGGATCCCACAGATTTAGGATCTACATAATATATTACTCCTTCCAATTTAAAAAATTTTCCCTCTATTTAAAAACTGCTGGCCATTGCAACCAAGATCCCCATGCAAGCCCCACATGTGTTAGCTCCAGGAAATCATGATTGCTTGAAAAAAAATCTGACTCATCAGCTCACGGAAATCGTGTCCCAGCTCGGGATCGCAGACGCCCTCTCCTCGGCGGGTGAAACAAGAGCCAAAAAAGTTGTCTGCTCTCGCAGGCTTGGTCATAGTTTAGGACGACATATGTAATAGTAGCAACTGTTATGGCCAGTTATTTAAAACAAAGCCCAACTTAGGCCGTGGTTTAAGAAATCATTGAGTATCCAGATCTCTTTCTAAGTGGATTATTTTAACCCTTTGGTGACGGCCGGCTAGTAGCGAAAAAACAGCGTTTTCCACCAATTCCTCTTCCTTGGACTAGTTTTCGGCTAATCAGTAGAACTATGGCTAAAAACGAGTTTTTCGAGTTAGTATAACCATGGCTAAAAACGAGTTTTTCGAGAAAAAAGACATTTTCCATCTAATCTGACGTAATTAAACAGCTTTTTTGTTTTTCACACATGCGCAAAAGCCAAAATTTGGACCTTTTTGGCGAATCATTTTCCATCTTTCTCTCTCGCTCTCTTTTTTTTCCTTCTTTATTGGCGGTTTTGTTGCCCACTTTAACGTCTTTCTTTTGCATGGAATTGTGGCTGGCTAACTTTTTAGGAAAGGGACAAATTTAACTTTCAAGGTGTAGTATGTAAACAGCGGCAGTGGAATTTTTTTCCAACATTTCACCTTTTTTTGTGAGTGTAACTCTGTCAGGGTTAGTCAGAATATCCCAAAACGAGGTATTTGCGGACGTTGTTGCTTACCAATTTATTAACATCAACTGAAAGCTAAATGGGTCAGGGAAAAATTGTATACATTGTACCATATGGGGACGTATACGACCTTAGTCTACCCTGTTGCTGTCATGAAACGTTCACCATAACAAGTGTTAAGATAAAAGCGTTGAAAAAATTGAAAATGGCTTAGAACACGGTTTTGTAAACCACTGGCTAAACTTCGTTTAAATAACCGGCCTTTGAGTTTTTTAAGACCTTTTAGAAAAGTTCATTTGAAGGTCCACTTGCTTCCCTGTAGAATTTGTCTTCAGTTGAGACTATTTCACGAAAAAATTAGCTGAAAATCATGAATATCGGGTAAAAAATTTTAAAGTTCACGTATCACGGCAAACAAACCAGTCACAGTTCACGAGTTTTAATTTCGTATTTTCACCTTTCACGAAAATTAAAAACACTTAATCACGTATCACGCAATAACCCCTTTATCCCCTTCTTACCATTTACATGGGCAAACCGGTCGGTCCACGGTTTAGGCAAATGGTGCGCAAAACTCAGGACTGGTAAATTTCGTCCAGGAATCGCGTTTACCATTTGTAAGAATCAGTTCCATTTAGTGGAAAACGACGGCGAACACAAATTTCCGCTTGGAATATTGCGTCTGGAAAAACAGGACTACCTTTTCAGCTGTTCCGTTGCTCCCGGAAATTTTCCGATGGAACGACCAAAAAAGTCATGTTACTTTTTAGATAGATGGATAGATAGATAGTTTAATACAGCTGAATTGCGATAAGGTTTACAAATGTAATAATTTACAACTGCACTAAATTACAACTAATTAACGCGCTTTACAACTATTTGAAGAAAGATTTTTTTTTTTTAAATAACATTTATTCAATCAACAATCAACAATACTTACAAACACTACGATACTTACACTACTTACAATACAATATTTAGAATACAATAGACTAAGGTACTTACTCTGTTTACAATGTAAAGACTTACAATACTCAGTACTTACAACACTACCTACTCACTACTCACGCTACAATGCACTATTTACAAGCAGTTCTAATTAGTAATTGTGCTTAAAAAAAAAAAAACATTCACGGTAAACGCACTTATATCTTAAGTGTCTTAAAGAGGCAGCGATTGTGAAGCAGAAGATACACCAGGTTAATGCTGGAGAAAATGAGCAGAGGATCGAGATATACAAATGTATACAAAATCAAAGGCTTACTGAAATAAAGAGCTCACATTTTCCCATTTTTTTGGTAAAATGGGACCTGCAGTGGTCTCTATGTGGTAGAATGATTTGAGGTATTGCAGGAAGCCTGCTATCTTTGGCGAGGTTTCCCTTCTTTTGCTAATCCAGATGTAATTTCTGGCTAGAAGGAAAAGGAAATTAATTTGCTGGCAGTTTTTTGAAGAATCCGGCTTTAGACCAAGTACAACAAATATATCTAATGTGTAATGTTCCGGTGTAATGTGGAGCAAAGTCAGCTTAAGAGATAAACTATGCCAGAAAAAGGCCACTTTAGGACAAGACCAAAAAAGATGAAGAAGTTTCTCCGGTTCATTATTACAAAAAGAAAAATTTGGGTTGTCTTTTACGCCAATTTTTGTTAAGAAGTCGTTCGTTGATTTTCGTCTATGTAAAAATTTATATTGGAATTCAATAATTCTTGTACTTTTAGTATATTTAGCGGCCAACTGGTAGGCTTCCCGCCAATTAATCGCCTCCACATCATTTTCGTTGCAGTCTTTTAGCCATTTCTGTTGATTATGGGATGGTAACTTGCATTTTGTAGAAAGCAACTTGGTGTATCCAAGTTTGCTCGCACTTTGGCATTCTGTTAATCTTACTACAAAGGTTTCATAATTGTTGCAGTTTTTGATACAGTTTGTTTTACATGTAGTCCAAAGAGATTTTAGAGCAGACACTAGTCCGAAATACTTTAAAAGACAAACTTTGAGGCTGTATTTTTGCTGCAGCTCAGCTAGTGATAAAAATTTGTTATGTTCATCTTTCAAATGTTTCACTTTCGTAACGCCTCGATCAGATCATTCACGATAGAAGACGGGACAGTTATCGATTGTAATGAGTGAGTTGTGCCATAAAGTTTGTTCAAGAAATTGTTTCTCGGACGTTATGTTTTCATGAAAATTGACTTCCGTCCAGATTGAAAGTATCTCTTTTATAAAGTTATTCTTAATCTTGAGATTCTCAATGGTATCTTTCTTGTTTAAGTTACTAGTGAGGACTATTGTGCCTCCAAATCGCTCTAACTCTATATCAAAAAAATATTTCCATTTTCCCTGGTTCTCTTCATCCAGATATTTTTTAATCCATGTAGCTTTCAGGGACTTGTTAAAAGACTGTATGTCTATCATTTTAAGTCCTCCATTAGCATAATCGTTTGTTATAATGTCTCGTTTGATTTTATCTCCTTTTCCATTCCAGAGGAATGAAAAAAATAACTTGTTTACTTCTTTGATAATTTTCACATTTGTATGTAAAGGTGAGAGCACATAAACGAGCTGAGAGGCAACCAGACTTTTTAGGACCGTTATCTTTCCAACTAGGGTAAGTCTACGGTATTTCCAGCAGCTCAAAACATTCCGGACCTTATCTAGTTTTTCATTATAATTTAAAGTTGCAGTTGCTTCCGGATCATTTGAAAACCAGACACCTAAAGCTTTAACTTTACACTTGCACGGGCGTGCGGTAAATAAAGATTTAATAGGACTTATATAGGGCAAGCACGCGCGCTACATTATAATGCCTTTTGTTAATATTTTTTTTAAAATACAAAATATTTTTTTTAAAAGACTCTCCGCCAAAGCAACATTAATCGACCAGCCACACAATGTTTTTTGTCGGTAACGAATTGAGAACGAGAACGCGTTTTAGATTTTGTACTCCATGTGGTTATTATTGCTTTAATTTCCATTTTTTTCTTCTCTTGAAAAACCGAGCTCGATAAGTCATCGAGCTCGATAAGTCATCGAGCTCGATTACCATTTTCACTTTGTCCCCCCGGAAAAGTGAGAGGCCTCGAGCTCGGTATCGACAAATCGAGGCCGGTTGACATATCGAGCTCGATAAACCCGTATCGAGCTCGGTTGCCCAGAAAACTAAACTGATCCGATTTGTTCTCGGAATATTAAATTGTTATGAGGTACATTTAGTTTTCCTCTCTTTTAGCCAAAGATTACACACACACATACAAAATCGTTTTTCAAAACCCGGCATTTGCAGCTCACTTTTTTTTTCTGGGTTTCATTGAGTGCAATGAATCAAATTTCTAATTAACGAGTTTGGGTTTTGGTCGAGGGTGGAAAGTCGAGGGTCGAGAGTAACATGTCGAGGGTCTAGAAAACGACAGATTTTTTTGTGGGCGAGTAAAAAACATTCCTTGCGAATTTTATAGACAATCTTCATGTTAGCCTGTTCCAGGCTCTGAGATAGTCGGGTCCGCTGAATTGAGAAAGCGCAAACACGAAAATAAAACGGGAGGCCTGAACTAGGGAGTTTTTCGTGTCTTCCCCACTATCTGAGAGCCTGGAACAGGCTATCTTCATGTCGGAACCCCATGTTGGGCATTTTTTTAATTTTGAAGACAAAAGTCGCGACAAACAAGAAATCAACTAGCACGAAAGACTACACAATAAAGTTTTTTCTTCAACACATTTATTAGGGACCTTAGGCATCGACGACGACATTCAGTCGTGATGCTTTAGAGACTGGGATCGTATCCTATGAGTTGCCAAAACGTTTTAATTTTTAAAACAAACTAGTGAGCAGCACTCTGCAAACCGGTCGCTGTAAACCTTCTTTATTCTCCTACGCGTTTCTACGTCTTTTGTTTTACATTGCACAATCGGTCATTTCAGACGACTGATTCTTCTTCGCCTCTCTGGAGGATATTCCTGCGGAATTCATCTTTACGTTGCTTTCTTTCCTCTCGTCTCCTCCTATTTTCTTCTGCTCTTTGTCTCGCAGGCCCATGTCTTTCCTGATTCCTAAAAAGCAAAGTAATTGTTAATAGATTTGGTAAAATAACAACTTAATTTTTAAAACTTTTTAGCGGAATCGACTGGCCCTGCTTCCATCACTGGGGGCTAATAGCATATTAATTACACCAATGTCTCACATCAGGAGCCAATTACTGCGAAGAAACATTGATGCGGAAGAAAATCACAAGAAGCTAAAGAAGATGCTGCTTCGTTTCCTCATATTTTGCCGGTTCCTGAGACGTGACCGATTTCTTGCCCTATCACCCCCACCTCCTTAACCTCCACCACACCCCATCCCTTCTCCTCTAACCGCGGACATGGACAGCGCAAACTCTATTTTTCGTGCCAGGCCAAATCGGGAAGAATCATTTACAACTGATCCGTCTAAAGAACAAAGGAGTCCGCTGCATGAAAAAGTGAGTGAAAAAAAAGGAAGGAAAGAAGGATGGAATGAATGAATGAATGAATGAATGAACTGAATCAGGAGCCCATCATGGGCTCCTGACTGAACGAATGAATCATTTAAACATTCACGCACTCACTCACTCACTCACTTAATCAGTGATTAAAACGACTGGACGATGAACGAACAAACGAATGAATGGACTGTCGGAAGAACAGGTGGATGAAAAAGTGAATTTAGACTAGAATGGATGATCATACCTTATCTCTTCCTCCTCATTCACGAGCGGTTGAGCGGACGAGACCTCTCCCAAACAACAACACGTTGTAGCGGCGAATAAGTTGCCAGGTTCTGTTCCTATATATTGATTACGATAGAAGAAACCTCGTATTCTGTGTAAGTGAAAGAAAAAATGTGGAAGACCCGTTTTACTCTTTAGATTACGCAAGTTATTAGATAGAACCGAGGACTGACATAACCAATCTACTTGCACTTTTTGTTACAACACCCATAGACTACAAGCAGTCTCTCGTTTTTCTTCGAAGTCCGTCGAGCGAAAAGCGCGATACACGAAAATGACCACGCGCGTGACTGAAGGCGCGAGACGCTATTTTTATCAATTCAGTGAAATTCTCAGTCGTCTTGATGCACCCGCGGTACTCCCTGCAGTCTGTAGAAATGCACTGGTAAGTGAAACAACATATGCAGAGGGGGGAAACATGTTAACTAGTATCACTCTACTACAATTATTTTACATCTGATTGCTCTGTAATAATGATCAGCAATCAGCTAAGGTACCACCAGATGTACCATCTCTAGCCTGCGAAACCAAACGTTTTTCCTCGTTCATCGCCGTTTGGGGACGTTTCGCGAAATGTCCCCAGCGGCGAGCAGTGAGGAGAAACGTCTGTTTTCGCAGCCTACCCTATCCCTAGCCCTACAATGATTTCTTACTCACACTGGTTTTTTCCTGGCGAATTGAGTTAATAATCACGTCGCGTATGAAGCGCACGGGCAGTGCGTGGACTGCGCGTGGATCATAGCGAGCTGTAGCCTGCAGTGCAGGCGAATTCTTTGAGCGCACAATTTGGTCGCGAAAGCGCCACGTTGAAACTTCCCGAAGAGAGGAGGAGATGGGGCGAGTCAGTAAGGGTTACTATTTCTATTCTCCCCAATCTTCCACTGTCATAAAATCAAAGATGGCGTCTACAACAATATTACGAACACGAACAAGGTTTCGCCCACCCAAAATACGCCTGCACTGCAGGCTAAGCGAGCTGCAAACTCGCCGCTTCAATTTTTGTATACATGTATCCTGGGGGGACAAAAGCAGGGCTGTGAAACGAGCGTGATGGGAAGTAGGACGCTTTCGGTGCGCTTGAAGGCCGGCGAAATTTTGTCTTTTGCAAAACAGAAATTCTATTTTCTTTCTGTAATTTCGGGCTACAATGGCTACGGTCACATCTGGGCTACTAACTATAGTTAAGACGGGGATAACTATAGTTAGCTATTTCGGTAAAGCAACTTTGGGACATTCCTGAAGTCGCGAATCCTTTATTTCGCGCTTCGCCAAAGTAATAAAACATACTAGAGCATTAAAATATCAAAAGGCAAAATACAGTTTCTGTCTTTTTAAAAGCCATAGAAAAATGAGTGTTACGCGTGTACATATTAAGCACGGTTCCATTGGTCGAAATGTAAGATGATTTTTTTTTTTTTCATTTTCTTCGTATTATGAAATTAGTACAATTATAATATTAATTACGTTCCATCTTTCGGAAAAAACAAACGAGCGAGATACACAAGCCGGAGACATTAAAACTGATCTTGTCATAATCTGAATAATACGTATATTTGCGCGCGATATATCTCTATTATCAGGTTAATGACAAATGAAAACACGACACTGTGCGTGTTCATTTTGGGCCGTAGTGAATTGGCTGAGGCCGCACTTGGCAACTTAAAGGAACAGTATCCCCTTACCGCGCATGCACCAAACTTTGATTTTTGGACCGGATGTCGCGAAATCAAAAGATGCGAGGAGAGTAAGAGAACCTTGAAAAATCCGTTTGCAACGCGCTTGGCCGAGTTCGATACTGCACTAAAACCTGTCAGCATTACAGGTCAATGATATATTGCTCCGGTTGAGTTTTGATTTGGGCGAAATCAGGATTTTTTGTCGTTACTTTTATTGCCGTTGGCCGGAGGACCAAAAGCTGGGAAGCGCTTTGATGCCGATTGAAGGCTTATTTCTTCTGCCAGTTTCCATACAAGCTAAGGAATTGTGAAAGGAATACGCAGATATGAAACAACAACAATAGAGACTGTAAGAAAGAAACTATTGAGACATGGATGTGACTGAGGAAATCTTGTGAAATTAAGCTTCGTAAAGCAGAATGTTTTGCAACGACGCGTTTGTAGACTTTTAAATTAACCACCCTACGGCCGACAAAAGAAAACAAACAGGCGCTACATGTTTAGAGAAACTAGTGCAATAAAATCATAATATAATTTTTGACTAACCTTTGCGATAATTCATAGCGTTAAGATTGCATTTTTATTTATATCTTTCAAACGTTTGAGGCTAGAACGCAAGCAAATCAGGCAAATATTACAGGACTTGGAACAATTGACCTCTCACACGAGTTTCACGCTAGAGTAACTCGTAACACTCGCCTGAGTGACTGACAAAATTTGACCCCGTATTACCGAGAAAAAGAGGTCGACTTCTCAAAAGTCTTAACTCATTTGTGTTACTAAGAAAGAAATACTGAACTTGGAGCGAAATAACAATTTCAAAACTGTGCTTACGTGCATGGTAAAGCCAAAATTTGGATCATTCTCACGCGTAGGTGGAGATGAAGGTTAATAACCTACGTTAAACTACCTCGCGAGGTGGTTTAAAAAAACCAAACCTGGTTAAGAAAATCTTTTGTTCTGCCTTGATTTGCATAACCCGGTTAGAACTCGGTTAAGACTGTAGAAAACCCGTCCGTACTCACAGTTTTTTTAAACGAGTTGACTTTAATTAGTTAATTGGAAATAACTCGGTAAAGTCCCCAGGTGCGGCCGGAGCCTAAACTTCTGGGTTTACCAGTAATTGTGACAGCCGTTAAAGTTTTATTTATTTATTTATTCATTGACAAAACTATTAATTAAAAAGTAATGAACGTGAAATAAACTCACACTTCGCCGTTTCTACGCGTCAAAACACCATGCCCGTGTTTGTGGTTCCATTTCCATTGTCCCGTGTACATGTCGCCATTTTGATAGAGATACGTTCCTTCTCCGTGTCTGACACCAAGAAATGTTTGTCCTTCGTAACGCACTATACCTTCAAAATCAGCCCTTTCTCCAGAGACGCACAGGCCCATTTGTAAATGCTGTTGCTCTTTTTGACCTCCTTCTTTCTCTGCTTGGTTTTTCTTTTGATAGAGGTGAGGCTACTTCCGCGTCGACTGCAAAACAGTCCGTATTTTTACGTATTCAAGTACGCGCGAGCAGTCCAACAAAAGGTCTGGAACGAGGCTGAAAACACAGAGCAAGACTGGGGAGAGACGCTAAAAATACGGACTGTCCGTTTTTCGTTCGAATTTAATACCCGCTTCTCCCAGCCACGGGAAATTCCCATTGGCTAAATTTCGATAAAAGCTGTCATCAAGCTGTCAAGTAATGTTTTCAACAAGTCATTCGCGATATTCCGTAGCGTGATGAATAGATTCCTAAAGCTTTCGCTGTAAAATGACGGATGTTGATCATCTGGATTTGCTCGCGCAAGAATTGGGATTTGTTTTTTAAAAATCGGAGCAGAGGGACGCTTTGGAGTTGCTGCTCAGGGGAAAGGATGTTTTCTGTGTCCTACCAACGGCCGACTGTCATTCTTATCTCGCCTGTGTAAAAAAGAGGGATCGGTAGACAACACACGACTTTTACCTCATGCCAAATGCTGCTTGTTCCAATGAATTTTTTTCCCTGTCAGGTAGATTATGCTTTGGAAGAAACGTTTTGACTGGGCAAATGCGAATTTTGGCCGCTTATTAATTTTTTTTTTATATTCAGAGAGGTCGTGACACGCGTATTGATTTCCTCTGGCTGGCATGATTTGCCCTCTGACAGCTCTGATTAGCCTACGTAGCATGGCGGTTTTGTTAGCTGCCCTATGATACAAGAGCATTTTATTTTTTGGCCTCTTTAGTCTCTTTAGAAATGTAAAGCATTTCATGGCGGCTGATTAAGGGTTTTACGTTGTTTTATTTCTCCAAAGTGCCTCCTGGATTTGAATAATTCAAAGCGATTTTCTTTGTGTCCGTGAATGTGACTTTTTCCTCACTGGCAATGTCTTGTCACGCTGGGCCCTGCCCGTTAGCGTTTTTAGCAGGACAGTGATTTACCGAGCCAAATCACGAAGAGGTGGATTGAAATGAGGGGATTTCATTCTTTTCAATCGCAATAATTGTTCATTGTCAGTTGGCGTGTTCAGTTTCTCCGCGAACGGCATCGCAGCACAGTTTCTAACCTTTGTTCCTCACGGAGAGCAAACTCTTGTTCGATCTTGTCAAGTCAAGTAATTTTATTTGAACTCGGTCAAAACATCAGGCATATGACTAATATAAAATTCTAAGCTATTCTTATAAAAGATATACATATAACCTGATCTAACCTATATAATAATATGATAATAAATAGAATATAAAACAGATGTACATATAATGTTAAATAATGAATAAATAATAAATAGTATATAAATTAAAGTTAGCCTGCTTTCCATGGATGCCGAGTGTATATCATTTGAAGAATTCCTTGCAGCCAGATTTAAAAATGTGTATGGATTCTGCTTGCCAAAGAGTCGAAGGCAAACCGTTCCATAAGACCGCCCCGCTATAACGAAGACTTTTTAAGGTAATTGGTGCGGGGTGGGGGGAGGGACATCAAATTTATTAGAGGAATCTCTCAAGGAATAATTGGAAACACAGTTTACAAATCTATCCTGTAAATATTCAGGCGCTAAACCGTGAGTACATTTGTAAACCAACTGTCAAACAAATGTCATCCTTACTGCTTAAAACAGGGGAAAAAAAAGCTAAAAAAAAAAAGGAAAATTCACCAAGCCTGAAAATCATGTTTTGATTTTGGTGTGAATTGTGTTCTGTTATTACAACAGGCCCGTAGCCAGGTTTTTTAACGGGGAGGTGCGATCTAACGAGGAGACTGACTAAATGAGGCCGGAAGGACACGTCTATGGGGCGAGGGGGTTTTAGACTGAATTGAGCAGCAAGTTTGCAATTGGGGGGACTCGTTTCGAACGTGTTAGCGTGAGTCGACAAGGGGGATCTGGAGGGGTAAACTGCTGGCAGTATAATTTTATCTGTTTAATTTTTTTACCTTGGGACCGGTTTATACTTCTAATATTTTGATAAGCTGATATTTAACAATTATTCTTCGAGCCCGAATAGACTCTGAGTGGGAGCCACGAGGGCGAGAGGAATAATATATAAATTATTGTTTTAGTAAAATCTAACTAGTTGGTCAAAAAAATAGAGACAAAACAACTTTAGCTAGTTATATAAAGCTAGACTTTAATCCTTTTTTGCCGCCAAGAAGCCGGCGCTTTTCGCTACTAGTGGGCTATGACATATAGCCTACTTTTGTAGGTGAGTAGCTCATGTTGGTGCTTTTTTTGAGATTTAGATGTTGTATCTAGCGACTTAGATGTTGTATCTAGCTTAATCACGGGGGGTGACAACTCTAACAAAGGCTGTTTGGGCGGTCTTATGAATAACTTTATGTCCTCCCGGAAATTTCGTCGACCCTCCCGAATTTTTCGGTTGCATTCCCCATAAATGTTTAACTTCCCAAAATTGTTTTAACAATTAAAATTAAAATTTTGATTAGAGATTTTTTGCAGCTTCTTGTTAATTAATATGTAACTTGTTAATTATCTAACCTTAGTTATTTTTTCTTTTAGAGAGTATCATGTTAACACAGAAAGACTGTCAAACTTTTTAAGTATATAAAATCATGTTTTTTTGTTTTTTAATCACCGATGAATCGGCGAGCAGTGAAGGGGTCAACCACTAGGGGGGTCTGGGGGCATGCTCCCCCAGAAAATTTTGAAATCTTGGTGCTCTGAAACGCTATTTCTAGTGATCTGAGAGGACAAATTCTGTCCAAAAGGTTCTCTAAATCAATTGTCCTCTTTATGCTTATTTTTACTGGCGCGACTTGGCGTAGAAGTAGTCAATTTTATTTTATACAAGTTGTGCGGTTTTTGAAATGGGTCTGGATATCACTTTCAGCTAAGTATACTCTGTGTGGTGTCATTGTATGAGTATCATAAGAATTTATTTGAAAATTTTAGAACAACCGTATGTCGAAATCTGAAATTTTCCTATCCCGAACGCATATTGATCGGGATTCGGGTATTTCGAGAAAAATCGGAAGGACCCCGACGAGATCAGAATGGTTAAAGAGTCTTCACAGACATACTACTTTTTATGGCCTCATTTGTGTTTAACAAGGTTAAATGAGTTTCGTTTTTTTCTTACATACTTCTTACGTACTTCTTTCAAGTTTTCCAGTATGCAATCAGTGGAATGTGCTCTTAAAACTCGTTAACGTGCAGCGTAAAAATACCCCTGAACTAATGAATGATGGGATCTGGTGTGAACTGATAGTATGTGCCTTGCACCGGTACGGTTCCTGTGTCAATCCGCTGGGGATTGCACGTGGTCAATCGCACTCGAACTTCATGCTCAGTTTTAGTTGGAAACGTTGCTGATTGGTCTTTTCATATCATGGGGAGTTCAGCAGTTTTCAGGTGTCCAAATACATAGAATACAGCGCATACACTGGGTGCATATCACTGTATATATATTGTTTGAAAACATGTAATATCAAATCTTTGTTTAATGTCCCGAAAATATCTCATATTTCCCGAAAAATTTCCCAGGTTTCCCGATTCCCGGCAAAATCTCCAGATTCCCGGAATAAATTTGTTTTTCTCCCGAAACAGCCCTTGTTAGAGCTGTCACCCCCCGTTTAATCTCTTTTTTAAAAAGTTAATTTCAATTTGTCTTAAATAAAAATGATGTACTAAGTCCCGATAAATGGGAAATAACCGAAATTTCGGTGTGCTGAAATGCAAAATATGGTTAGCCGTTTTCTCTCGGTTCTCGGGGGTTGGTCAGCTGGAAAATAATGCAAGTAAACTATTATCCTTTAATTCGCAGTAATGCTCTTGACTAAATGTTTAACGATTTATCTTGGAAACTGGGCTGGCGCTCCTTGTCCTTCTTGAACTGAAAAAAGATAAGAATGTAAAATTATTTGTTAAGCTGCGTTCATTATCATGCCATGTGGCAGCTTAGATTCAATTGACCGCTCCAGAAAATACCATAACATACCATAATGCTCTTTGTTTGTCACCCCAAAATTTTGCATAAGCTTTGTTTTCAGTCAGGTTGCAGTAACATCACAGGCGGCCCAGACGTAGTATGTGTCACTGAATGAATATATTAATATCCACATGGACAAATTAATGCGATGAGTCGTCGAAACTCCCATGGACTAAAATAGTCTAAAAGTCAAAATATAACAAAACAAAGCTAAGATACCTTCAACTGAACGTATCCTTGTCATTCCTGGCCGGTTTAAGTGGCATTTTGTTGAGTTTTGCAATTGTAGGTACTATCCACTAAAGAAGAATTAAAGGCTGGCTACAAAACAAACAGACCATCTCCACGCGCCTTCACACGAAGCGCTATAAATTCGAGAATAATCGACGAATCCGCTCCAAATAACCATCGGCTAATCTGCAGGTAACGTGTGCTCCTGCTTCTGGTTCGCTTGCTCCACAAAACCCATCGCAACTGCAAAATAATTGCTCGCTCATCAACAACCACTGTTGACCTTTACGCTTCGATATGACCGCAAACGACCAGGTTTAATACGCGACGTGAATATTCAAGCTGAGCAACCGCGTTCGCGCAACAATGCAGCACTTGCTATGGGAGGGATGGTACTACTGCTTCTAGGTCAATCAATCGGGAAAATATTAAATATTGAAGCCCTTGTAATTTTTAAAACGATCCAATTTGCCCAAGGAGCACCGAACAGATACGAATCTTAAAGCGGAGCTAAAAAAAATGGACGGCAGTGGAAAAAGTGAACAAGAACATGTACCACATTTTCTCCATAAAAAGTGAAAACCAGGAAGTTTTCTGGACGTTTCACGTTGCAGTCATGCAAATCAACGGCAAGGAAATGTACAAGAAAGTGTGCTGCAATTAGACCTATTGTTGTTTTTCACAGTTCTGGTCAAGGGCATCCAACTTTTAATTTTTCACATTTCACTCACCGGGTTAGGCTATTTTTCGTAGAGAGTAAAATGGAATCCTAAAATTTTCGGATTCAAAAATGTGATGAAAGAAGGTATCTGAAAAATTATCTCCTTCGTAATACGTTAAATTGCATCTAAAATTTTCGGGAAAATAATTCTGAATTCCTCGTAATTTCGAAAAGACTCAAGTTCCTCTAGAATGGCCGAACCCCGGGGGCCGAACACTGAGATGCAAATTTTATAGCGCCACTTAGAATGCATTTCTATAGAGCTAAAAGTACTTTATTAATAGCTACAAAAGTGTTTTCAATTGAAAGTATTTGAGGAAACAGTCGTTGGGTGGCCCTGTCTCGTTGCCTTCTCCGCTTAGCATTACACGATATATTTTATATTTAGTATGAGATCATTAGCTTCGCTTTTAGCCCTCCTGACTAAATTTATGTAAGCGCTGTTTAGAATGCATTTTTCGATCAAAAGTACTCTGGACAGCCTTAAATGTGTTTTCAATGCATTTAGGGGGAAATCGTCGTTGGGTGCCCCTGAGTTTTGAGAATAATAATAATCATAAAAAAGATATCGCGCACATAAATTTTACTTTGCGATATCTTCAGCTGTATCTTCTATTCAGCTGCATAGCGGGGGCCAGATTTTGCCTTTTTTCTGGGGGGAAAATTCTCGTCCTCCTTCACCAGTTTGGACAACATATTATGGAGTAAGACGTTGTTAATCTAAGCAAATAAGTCTGGTAGAGTCAAGAACCTATGCAAGCGGCTGGACGAACAATCTGACAGCAGCTGAGACAACGAACGTTAGAAGAATTCGAACTTGAAAACCAGGGCTGCCCTGTTGAAAACTTACGGACGGTCCCGCGATCGCCTTTTGTTTTCTGGTCAAAACTAACGCAGCGAACCTTCGGTCAGTCGATTGACCTAGAAGCAATAGTACCATCCCTCCCATAGCAAGTGCTGCATTGTTGCGCGAACGCAGTTGCTAAGCTTGAATATTCACGTCGCGTATTAAACCTGGTCGTTTGCGGTCATATCGAAGCGTAAAGGTCAACAGTGGTTGTTGATGAGCGAGCAATTATTGTGCAGTTGCGATGAGTTTTGTGGAGCAAGCGAGCCAGAAGCAGGAGCACACGTTACCTGCAGATTAGCCGATGGTTATTTGGAGCGGATTCGTCGATTATTCTCGAATTTATAGCGCTTCGTGTGAAGGCGCGTGGAGATGGTCTGTTTGTTTTGTAGCCAGCCTTTAATTCTTCTTTAGTGGATAGTACCTACAATTGCAAAACTCAACAAAATGCCACTTAAACCGGCCAGGAATGACAAGGATACGTTCAGTTGAAGGTAACTTAGCTTTGTTTTGTTATATTTTGACTTTTAGACTATTTTAGTCCATGGGAGTTTCGACGACTCATCGCATTAATTTGTCCATGTGGATATTAATATATTCATTCAGTGACACATACTACGTCTGGGCCGCCTGTGGTAACATGTCACATTGGTCTTCGCGACGCTACATTTTCCCATTAAAACATGCCTGTTTCAATTCGGAAAAAGTATCACAAAACGTGGGGCGCGTTGGGGAGCGATAAAAACTAGCGTAGAACAAGGTTTGTAGAAACACTTACAACTATCTTCCACTTCCGACGGGCAATATAATGGAAATTATAGCTTCTTAAAAACCGGGTTCAAATTTCATGCTCTCACAGGAGGAATCTTCGGGCTCCACGTTTTAGATTTAAATGAAGAATATTGATTTGTTTTTCTTCACAGAAAAAATCTAAACAAATATTAGCTTATGAAATCGAGAACAACGATCTAAGGAAAGAACTGTATCTATTGAAAAATAAAGCATATAACCTGCGAAATTTCTCGACCTTCGCCGCCATCTTGAAAATTTTGAATCCACAATGCATCGCAATCGTAGTGCGCACACCAACTGGTTTTCAGTTTCTCTTGGGCCATTTTAACTCCCAAGAGAAACTGAAGACAATGCTCATGCAAAATTCTGGGGTTACAAACAAGAGCATTATGGTATGTTATGGTATTTCTGGAGTGGTCAATAATAATATGCAATCATCCCTAAGTTAAATTTGGGACCTAGACTAGCAAAGAGCAAGCCCAAGTGAAAAGAAGACAACAGAGAAAAAGCCGACAAAAAGCCGGATATATAATAGCTACACAACTGGTGCTAAAAGATATATAATAGCCTGATCAGTTATTTTTAGCACCAAGTCTATCTATGAAGAAAGGTTCACATATATGTACGTAACATTCAGTGAAATGCAAATCTCTTCAAAAAAAGGAGATGGAAGTTAATTCACTACTGTATTTTTAATTACTAAGGCCAAATTACCGGCTAGAGTATTGCATCAGTATTCATTAAGGGAAAAAAATAAACATAATATTCGTTATGCATCGGGTCAAAACTTTCCTTGGTTCAAGTTTATTTTCTTTTACTAGGGAATGGAAAGGACTATGAAAATGAGTTTTTACAAAACTAAAAAAATATAATTTAAAATGTGCCTTTTTGCCTACTCCTCGGAAAGCTTCAGGTTCCGTACTGAAAACCATGTGGTCTTTTAAGCGTATTCTCAACCAGCTACCGATTGTGGCTTATTAGAAAGAAAACTTTCTACAGACATTGTAGTCCTCGTTCGATATGCATAAATGACACCGCATTCGTAAGGCCCGGTTCAGACGCCGAACTTTTCATGAGCCGAACCTAACTCGAATTAAGGCCGACCCAAATTATTTAGACCGGCTAAACTGATTCAGACGCCGATCTTAATTCCAGCCGAACTAAATTCAAAAGGAGAAAAATGCTCATTTCGGTTAAACTACTTACAAAATACGTTATAATAATTTATGCATTAGGTTCGGTACATGAAAAGTTCGGCGTCTGAATCAAAGCCGTTCCAAAGTCGCTCCAAAGGCGAAATTCCCGGCCGGGCAAGGCGAAAAGAACGGCTGAGCCGTTCTAAATTGAAAGAGGCGTTCCTAATTGATTCAGACGCCGAACTCTTCATGTACTTAATTCAAAGTATTAGGTTCGGCTCATGAAAAGTTCGGCGTCTGAACCGGGCCTAAGAAGTTTCTATCCTAAGAAATTCCATCCTTGATGTAAATCAAAGAAGTGGTGGAAACCCCAAAAGAGCTAATAGGCACAGAAGGATTCGATTGGTTGAAATGGACAGAATTAGCGATCGATAAGCGAAAATTCTTACTCAATCGACTGTATCAAAAGCAGCTCATTCCACAAGATGAAGACTAGTCCAACTATGAATGTTATAGAATTATTTTTTTCCTGGACCTTTGTATTGTTGCTTTTCAATAAAAATTGTAAACAACCAAACTTTAAGAGTGTTTTATTGCCGACTTGAAAATAATAACAATAATAGTAAACTTGTGTACAATAAATAAAAAAAGAATCTGAAATTACTAATTGAAAATTACCAATCTGAAATTACTAATTCACGGTCAAAACTTTTTTAATTAGGCACTGTTATTTGTTATTACACTTAATCCAATGTTGAGAGCTGTTGCTTGACTAGCGACGCGCGACACCCACGCGTGTGTCTGAGAAAAAAATAAAGACACATGACTAGAAATGGCCCGTTTGTCTCCTTTTGTCCCTTTTGGCCTGGTTATGGCCTTTCTGGCCTGTGTTTGGCCTTTCTGACACCCTATATAACCTGACTATTAGCGATGAAGATGTCATTTGTATTCAGTAATCGAACTGTCAACATGGTTTACAAGAGAGTTTGCAGAAACTGTCCGATTTCATCGTGCGGGGCGAAGTACCTTGTCAGATTAGCTAACCATCTCGCGGATGTTCATCAGTTAGACCACATACAGCGAAGACAGTATTTACAAGAGGCGAAACTACAACCTAAAGTTACATGAAAGTTAAAGTCGTCGTTTACGAAAGTGAAGCAGATAATTCCGGAAAAAATCACTCAACTAGTACTCGCAGTCCAGTGCAGACACAAGAAACGGTGTACGAACTGTCAAGATCACGAAGAAATGAAGCCTCTTTTAAAGCAAAAGCTAAAAGAACAACTACAAAGAACAAGACAAACCGAAAGAAACAAAGAAAGTCGAACTCTTGGCTTAGAGGTCATAGGAAAATTGTGTAGACACGGAAGGATTATTTATTATTCCTCGAAATAGAACGGAGAAAACGGATTTGTCATAGCCAGTCAAAGGATTAATTTTTCATTCCCTTTTCTTTCAAATCGCTGTGTATTTGACTCTTTTTGTTACTGGTTTTTAAAACGGTATCTCGTGTCTGATTTTACTGCTAGCAATTATGAGTCGCGTGTTTCAATTTATTTAAAAATTGTTTATATAATAATACGTCAAGGTGCTCCCTTGGGTCTAGCTGTAGAGATGAACTAATTTGTATTCAACTTTGGGCTTATGAGCTCGCATAATTAACTGACTCAGTAACGGTGCGTGAAACTCTGAGACTTTAATATTTTTTTCATTTCCTCTAGATAGAACGGGGAAAACGTCAGACAAAATTGAAATAAAGCGTTTTCAGCTCCAATTTGTGTATATATGTTCTCTTTATATATATCCGAGTTTTAGCGCTAAATTGAGATATAGGAAGCCGTTTCTCGCGTTGCTAGGAAATCGCTCCTATTTTCCTTTTAGTAGACGGTCCGAAAACCAGGCTCAAGTTACTTACCGGGCAAGTCTAGGCAAGCCATAGTTTCAGTTGAAGTAGAGAGACGCTCATTAGTAAACCTATAACGAATTAGTATGCAGGAAGGCATTTTTACCCCGCTAGCTAGAAACTGACTAGGCACATAATTAATATGCAGAAAGGCAGTCACTAGGCACTTAATTAGTATGGTGGAACTCACGTCTTTCCGAGGCGACGTCATAGACTAGGCACTTGCTAGGCACTGACTAGGCACCAACGAGGTTAAGTTTCAACATAGTAAACTACTTACTTCTCTTATTGACATCTGGAACATGCCCTATTTAGAAAATATTGTCGTTTACAGTAATACTGGATTATAAAGGGTTGCTATTGACAACGGCAAGAATTGAAGGCGAAGACTATTCCGCTAATGTCCGGGGTTCTATTCTATTCTACAATACGGCCTTGCTGTTGACTTTTGTATCTTTTGCTGTGCATTTAGGATATGGCTGGATTTTGTTTTGTTTTGCCTTAAACTGCGGGGGAATGAACAAATAATAGTTTTCCTTAGTATTGAAACTCATTTAATTGCAAGTCATGTATTTATGATGTCAGAACCTAGTATTATCATTTTAATAACTATCGCTCTTTACATGCTCCAAAAGATTTTTTTCTGGCAGTAGCTATAGCCGTTGAAGAGCAAAAACTCAACCAGAGGCACCATGGACTTTATACGTTTTTGTGTCTAAAAGCTTTTCACTCATATGAAACTCAAATCATTAAAGATTTAATGTAGAAACTTCGAAATCCAATATTTTCAGTAAACCCTTTTACTTAACTGTGACTATTTTTAGATCTTGGAAAGCATTACACTTTAATAACTACAGAAAAAAAAGGCGCTCCGACTCAGACTCACTAATTCCAAGAAAAACTAAATGGACTGTATCGGCAGCGTCTAACGCATGATCTTGAGCGAAAACAAAAGAAGCTAAAATCTTTATCATTAGAAAATAATTACCCAATATGCATGGATCATCTTCTTGACCTCTAAATGTTAGTCTCAGTGCGGAAAAATAAGATTTGCTCAATGAAAGTTTAGAACGCTCCATGCGCGGCATAGCGACCGACGCGCGATAAAGAAAAGAAGGAAAACTCCTGTTGTCCAAGCAAACTCTCAAGGTCACGTTTCATCATTATCACGAGTTTATAAGTCGTGTTTATTTCAAACATTTAAGAGAGTCTTTCTAGACTGATTGCAGCCCGCCTTTTTTTGCATAGACGATCTTCATGACCTCTAAATGTAAGTCTCAGTGCGTAAAAAAGTAAGATTTTAGAACGCTCCATGCGCGGCATAGTGACCAACGCACGCGATAAAGAAAAGAAGGAAAACTGTAGTTAGAAAACTTGGGGAAACAGTAATCCTCTACAATGAACTCAACTATTTCACTCTTCAAACTGTTTAAATGTTGGTTCACCCTGCTAACACAACAGTTCACAATCGAGGCTGGTAATGTCTCTCTCTGACAAGAGCTAGTTGCAGCTCCTTTTATCCTGACTGAACCTGAAGGCTGCCAATCTTGCTCAAACTTAAAATAATCTGACATCAGTAAAAATTCGATTGGCTATAATTATGGTTATTATTCATTCAAAATATTTCCCCGATTCTGATTGGCTAAAAACACACGCATAATTCACCATAACCAGCTCCTGATGACCAAATTTGGAAGAATTGTGTGGTTAATGAACCGATGACGTCAAAAGTGTAGCGTTCTTGCAGGTTAATGCACCGTTAACCAAGAAGAACTGGAGACGAGGTTGAGTTGTTTTGGTTGTGAAAACAAAAATGGCGGACATTTCACTCGTTTCAAGAGGAAGAACTAGGCGAAATAATAGCTAAAAACATGGCAAGAACAGCAAGAAGACAATTGGAAGGGCGACATCCGCTATTTGGAGAATATTTGTGGGGCTGAACAACCCTAAAAGTGCACTATCGAAGGTGAACTTAACATCGATGGAGGTAAGCATGTTTTAGCTATGTTTTTATACTTGAAATTATTTTGAATGAATGATAAAACAATTATTGAATTCGGCTTTCGTATCATATGAAGGATTATGGAAATCTCGGAGGGTGTTATCATAATATAAGATACTGAGCCTCATTCATTAATTGTTAATTATTATTCATTCAAAATATTTCCCCAATTCTGATTGGCTAAAAGCACACGCAGAATTCACCATAACCAGCTAAGGATAAATGCTGAAACTAGGTTGAATTGCAACCTGAAAGATAAAGTGGTACTGTGAGGACAATATAGGAAAAGACGCGGCTCGAGGGATAGCAGTCTTAGGTCAAGGAAAGAATTGAAAACAAATACAACCAAAGCAATGAACATAACTAAGAAAATACTTCAAACAAAAGGGGAAAAGTACAGAAAATACTGACCTTGAAAATATATGTGACCAGACCGAATATCGAACCAGCTGTTGAACACGTGGCAACCAATAAAATCTAGGTTAAAAAACGAGATACTTACCGCGAGCATAGCCCAAGAAATTGAGGAAGATGGAAATAAAACAGGAATCAGAAAGGAAGCGGCGAACGTCAATGAAGAAACAAGGGGAAAGGCGAAAGGGTGAGGAGGGAAGGAGTTTGACGAGCGCGTTTAATGAAGCCATGATGAGACCTGTGTGACTTGTCTCGAAGATGATAATGAATGCATGGTGTATTTGTCTTATATACTCGCTTGGGCAAGACCGCTGTAAATAGTTTTTTAACCCGGCATTCGTAGCTCACCCGCAAATTGTTCGCACACGTTTTACTCGCCATTTGTCGCGGCTTGTTTTGAGAGGTTCCACGAGTTTTTTTCTGTGTTTCCATTGAGTGCAATGAATCGAATTTTTAATTAACGAGTCTGGGTTTTGGTCGAGGGTCGAGGGTCGAGGGTAGAAAGTCGAGGGTCGAGGGTAACATGTCGAGGGTCTAGAAAATGACAGATTTTTTTGTGGGAGAGTTAAAAAAATTACTTGCGAATTTATAGACAATCTTCATGTCGGAACCCCATGCTGCTCATTTTTTTTATTTTGATGACAAAAGTCGCGATCAACGTACAAGAAATCAACTAGCACGAAAGACTACGCAATAAAATATTTCTTCAAATTTATTAGGGACCTTAAGCATCGACGACGACATTCAGTCGTGATGATTTAGAGAGGATCGTATTCTATAAGTTATCAACGTGTTTTAATTTTTAAAACTAAACTAGTGAGCAACACTCTGTGAACTGTCGCTGTATAAGTTCTTTATTCTTGATTTGTATCAATGATCTCCCTGCCTGCTCCAGCTCTAATGAACTCGAATTTATATTGTTTGTGATGACACCAGTATATTTTTTGAACATAGTGACCTGGATGTACTTACCTCCCACCTTAACGACCTGCTCCACAATGTTTCAACTTGGCTAAAAGCCAATAAGTTCATCAATCAACGTTAAGAAAACAAAACTAATGGTTTTCAGTCCAAGGCAAAAAACGTTACCAATCACAGACCATCACAAGGCAGATTATTATAGAATATAATGTACTGGAACAAGTAGACAATACCAAGTTCCTCGGACCTTATATTGATCAGCACCTTACGTGGAAAACTCATGTTAATTTTATTACGTCTAAGATTCTGAATCTGTCGGGTTATTTTATAAAGCTAAATACTATTTGCCCTCAAAATCTCTTCTTACGGCACTATACTTTGCGCTTATTTATCCATATCTTAGTTACTGCAATTTAATTTGGGCCTCTACTTATGTCTCCAACCTGCAACGAATTTACCTGGTACAGAAAAGAGCAGTCCGGGCGATCCCTAAGGCTGACTACAAGGCTTCAATTAAGTAAACCTCTTTTTGCAAATTTGAAAATTCTTGACGTTTTTGGTATCTACCCGCTCCAAGTAAGTTCTTTCATGTACCTATATCATCATGACGCTTTACCTAGTATTGCTTTTACTCAAATCTTTCAAACTGGAAATCAGATTCATCAATGTTCAACAAGATACTCTGACTTTTACACCTACCTCGTACCTGTAGAACAAATATTAAAAAAGTTTTGATCCAGTTTCAAGGTCCTAGAATTAATATAGAATTCATTAGCGAACAACATTAAAAACGCCCCGACTTAGTTTTAATATATTCAAGCGTGTGATCAAACCATTTTTAAGGGTCAGACAAGATACAACCTAATACCTTAACACCTTATGTCTATATTTTTCTCTAAACACACTTATATACTTAAAATACTCGTCTTTTTTCTTTATTTTTAAATGCCGCCTAGTATTTAAATTGCCCGTGGGGGGAAATCTCTATTCATCATAAGCTCGGCCTCTAGGAGATTTCTCCGCCACAGTCACTCCTTCCAAGTCACGGTATGCTCATTTTAAATTTGACATTAATTAACCTATTTATTGCCTTTTTTGTTCTACTTGTAATTTACTCTGTGTGGCAAAATAATAATAACAATAATAGTAAATTCTCCTACGCTTTTCTACGCCTTTTGTTTTACATTGCACACTCGGTCATTTCAGACGACCGGTTCGCCTTCGCCTCTTCTCGTGAGGACATTCATGCGGATTTCTTCTACCTCTTTATCTCTACGTTTCTTATTTTCCTCCCGTCTACTTCTATTTTCTTCCGCTCTTTGTCTCGCAGACCCATGTCTTTCCTGATTCCTAAAAAGCAAAGTAATTATCAATAGAGTTTGGTAAAATAACGACTTAGTTTTTAAAATGTTTTAGCGGAATCGACCTCTCCTACTTCCATCATTGGGGGCTAATAACATATTAATTACACCAATGCCTCACATCTTGTGCGAAGAAACATTGATGAGCGGAAGAAAATCACAGGAAGCTTAAGATACTGCTTCGTTTCTTCATTTTTTGCCGGTTCCTGAGACGTGACCGATTTCTGCCCTATCACCCCCACCTCGTTAACCTCCACCACCCCCATCGTTTCTCCTCTAATCACGGACAGCGCAAATTCTATTTTTCGTGACAGGCCAAATCAGAAAGAATCATTTACAACTGACCCGTATACAGAGGCAAGAGTCTAAAGAACAAAGGAGTCCGCTGCATGAAAAAGTGAGGGAAAAAATGGAAGGAAAGAAGGAAGGAAGGAAGGAAGGAAGGAAGGAAGGAAGGAAGGAAGGAAGGAAGGAAGGAAGGAAGGAGGGAGGGAGGGAGGGAGGGAGGGAGGGAGGCAGGCAGGCAGGCAGGCAGGCAGGCAGGCAGGCAGGCAGGCAGGCAGGCAGGCAGGCAGGAATGAATGAATGAATGAATGAATGAATGAATGAATGAATGAATGAATGAATCATTTGAACATTCACGCGCTCACTCACTCATTCACTTAATCAGTTATTAAAACGACTGGACGATGAACGAACAAACGAATGAATGGACTGTCGGAAGAACAGGTGGATGAAAAAGTGAATTTAGACTACAATGGATGATCATACCTTATCTCTTCCTCCTCATTCACGAGCGGTTGAGCGGGGGGGTCCTCTCCCAAACAACAACACGTTGTAGCGGCGAATAAGTTGGCAGGTTCTGTTCCTATATATCGATTACGATAGAAGAAACCTCGTATTCTGTGTAAGTGAAAGAAAAAATATGGAA
The DNA here is from genome assembly GCA_964035525.1 of Porites cylindrica. Taxonomy (NCBI): domain Eukaryota; kingdom Metazoa; phylum Cnidaria; class Anthozoa; order Scleractinia; family Poritidae; genus Porites; species Porites cylindrica. The sequence goes on along the minus strand of OZ037777.1, from coordinate 57,768,588 downwards.
GACCCGTTTTACTCTTTAGATTACGTAAGTTATTAGATAGAACCGAGGACTGACATAACCAAACTACTTGCACTTTTTGTTACAACATCCATAGACTACAAGCAGTCTCTCGTTTTTCTTTGAAGTCCGTCGAGCGACAAGCGCGTTACACGAAAATGACCACGCGCGTGACTGAAGGCGCGAGACGCTATTTTTATCAATTCAGTGCAATTCTCAGTCGTCTGGATGCACCCGCGGTACTCCCTGCAGTCTGTAGAAATGCACTGGTAAGTGAAACAACATATGCAGAGGGGGAAAACGCGTTAACTAGTATCACTCTACTACAATTATTTTACATCTGATTGCTCTGTAATAATGATCAGCAGTAACTAAGGTACCACCAGATGCACTATCCCTAGCCTGCGAAAACAAAAGTTTTTCCTCGTTCATTGCCGCTTGGGGACGTTTCCCGAAATGTCCCCAGCGGCGAGCAGTGAGGAGAAACGTCTGTTTTCGCAGCCTACAGTATCCCTAACCCTGCAATGATTTCTTATTCAAACTGGTTTTTCCCTGGCGAAGTGAGTTAATAATCACGTCGCGTGCGAAGCGCACGGGCAGTGCGTGGACTGCGCGTGGATCATAGCGAGCCGTAGCCTGCAGTGCAGGCGAATTCTTTGAGCGCGCCATTTGGTCGCGAAAGCGCCATGTTGAAACTTACCGAAGAGAGGAGGAGATGGGGCGAGTCAGTAAGGGTTACTATTTCTATTCTCCCCAATCTTCCACTGTCATAAAATCAAAGATGGCGACTACAACAATATTACGAACACGAACAAGGTTTCGCCCACCCAAAATACGCCTGCACTGCAGGGTAAGCGAGCTGCAAACTCGCCGCTTCAATTTTTGTATACATGTATCCTGGGGGACAAAAGTTGAGGGGTGAAACGAGCGTGATGGGAAGTAGGACGCTTTCGGTGCGATTGAAGGCCGGCGAAATTTTCTCTTTTGCAAACCAGAAATCCTATTTTCTTTCTGTAATTTCGGGCTACAATGGCTGCGGTCACATCTGTGCTACTAACTATAGTCAAGACGGAGATAACTATAGTTAGCTATTTCGGTAAAGCAACTTTGGGACATTCCTGAAGTCGCGAATCCTTTATTTCGCGCTTCGCCAACGTAATAAAACATACTAGAGCATTAAAATATCAAAACGCAAAATACAGTTTCTGTCTTTTTAAAAGCCTTAGAAAAATGAATGTTACGCTTGTACATATTAAGCACGGTTCCATTGGTCGAAATGGAAGATGAATTTTTTTTTTTTCATTTTCTTCGTATTATGAAATTAGTACAATTATAATATTAATTACGTTCCATCTTTCGGAAAAAACAAACGAGCGAGATACACAAGCCGGAGACATTAAAACTGATCTTGTAATAATCTGAATAATACGTATATTTGCGCGCGATATATCTCTATTCTCAGGTTAATGACAAATGAAAACACGACACTGAGCCGTGTTCATTTTGGGCCGTAGCGAATTGGCTGAGGCCGCACTTGGCAACTTAAGGGAACAGTATCCCGTTACTGCGCATGCACCAAACTTTGATTTTGGGACCGGATGTAGCGAAATCAAAAGATGCGAGGAGAGTAAGAGAACCTTGAAAAATCCGTTTGCAACGCGCTTGGCCGAGTTCGATACTGCACTAAAACCTCTCAGCATTACAGATCAATGATATATTTTGCTCCGGTTGAGTTTTGATTTGGGCGAAATCAGGATTTTTTGTCGTTAGTTTTATTGCCGTTGGCCGGAGGACCAAAAGCTGGGAAGCGCTTTGATGCCGATTGAAGGCTTATTTCTTCTGCCAGCTTCCCTACAAGCCAAGGAATTGTGAAAGGAATACGTATATATGAAACAGCAACAATAGAGACTGTAAGAAAGAAACTATTGAGACACGGATGTGACTGAGGAGATCTTGTGGAAGCTTCGTGAAGCAGAATGTTTTGCAACGACGCGTTTGTAAACTTTAAAATTAACCATCCTACGGCCGACCAAATAAAACAAACAGGCGCTACATGTTTAGAAAAACTAGTGCAATAAAATCATAATATATTTTTGGACTAACCTTTGCGATAATTCACAGCGTTAAGATTGCATTTTTATTTATATCTTTCAAACGTTTGAGGCTAGAACGCGAGCAAATCAGGCAAATTTCACTGGACTTGGAGCGATTGACCTCTGACACGAGTTTCACATTAGAAAAGCTGTTTTTCAAACAAGCGGAACCAGATTTTCGGCTTGCGAGGCGGCCCCGCTAGTGAAAAAAATCGCAAGGAGTCTTCGTGTAGCCTGCGTAGCAAGCGTTTCTGTGCGGTTTAGGAGCAAAGGAAAAGGAACAAGAGTCAAAAACGGCGCGAAAAATGGCGCAAGAAAAGGACAGGGGAGGGGCTGGGGAAGAAAGGAAGGGAAGAAAAAAGGAAAGAAAGAAGGAAAGAAAGGTTTCCTTTTTTCCCCTCCCCCTCCCCCTCCCCCTTCTTTAATTTTTTTGGTTCTCGTTTAATTTCTCGCGCGATCAAAACCGAAAATCCCCTTCCACGGTCTCTTTTTGCTCCGAAACCAAACGGAAACGCTTGCTACGCAGGCTAGTCTTCGTGCCGCGAGCCAAATTTTTAACAAGACGAAACACTTCTTCGAAAGTCTAAAATATTACTTGAGAATGTAAACAACAAATCTCCGTCGGCGGTGAGGTCCGGAACGAAATCTTGTCGAGTCAACATGACAGTTCTATTGTCATTGAAGAAAAAAACAGATGACGCCCGCGCGTGAGCACAGTCGTGACACTGTTACTTTAACCGGGTTAGTTTTTGAAAAACCCGGTAAAAATTCTTTAGAGCGTAACCTGGTTAAAAGAGTTTAACCAGGTTAATTTATATCAGCGGCCGGACTCAATTTAGAATTTCACAAAGTCATTCAATGTCGCGCGGTTTTTTGTTTCTTCTTCCGCTCGCTAGAGTCACTCGTAACACTCGCCTATGAGTGACTGACAAAATTTGACCCCGTATTACCGAGAAAAAGAGGTCGACTTCTTAAAAGTCTTAACTCATTTGTGTTACTAAGAAAGAAATACTGAACTTGGAGCGAAATAACAATTTCAAAACTGTGCTTACGTGCATGGTAAAGCCAAAATTTGGATCATTCTCACGCGTAGGTGGAGATGAAGGTTAACCTACGTTAAACTACCTCGCGAGGTGGTTTAAAAAAACCAAACCTGGTTAAGAAAATCTTTTGTTCTGCCTTGATTTGCATAACCCGGATAGAACTCGGTTAAGACTGTAGAAAACCCGTCCGCACTCGCAGTTTTTTTAAACGAGTTGACTTTAATTAGTTAATTGGAAATAACTCGGTAAAGTCCCCAAGTGCGGCCGGAGCCAAAACTTCTGGGTTTACCAGTAATTGTGACAGCCGTTAAAGTTATATTTATTTATTCATTGACAAACTAGTAATCAAATAGTAATAAACGTGAAATAAACTCACTCTTCTCCGTTTTTACGCGTCAAAACACCCAGCCCGTGTTTGAGGTTGCATTTCCATTGTCCCGTGTACATGTCGCCATTTTGATAGAGATACGTTCCTTTTCCGTGTCTGACACAAAGAAATGTTTGTCCTTCGTAACGCCTTACATATTCAAAATCAGTCCCTCCAGAGACGCATAGGCCCATTTGTAAATGCTGTTGCTCTTTTTGACCTCCTTGTTTCTTTTCTTGGTTTTTCTTTTGAGGTGAGGCTACTTCCGCGTCGACTGCAAACAGTCCGTATTTTTGCGTATTCAAGTACGCGCGAGCAGTCCAACAAAAGGTCTGGAAGAAGGCTGAAAACAGAGAGCAAGACTGGGGAGAGACGCTAAAAATATACGGACTGTCCGTTATACGTTATATTTGTTCGAATTTAAATTAGGAAAAGTCTATTTTGTCTTGTATTGTCGAGGGTTTTTAACATGAGCCTCTGGCTTCGAAGATTGAGTAATCACTTCCTACGTCTTCGACAATAAATTATATCCTATCCTATCCTAGTAGTAAATGTGACTTTTAAAGTCCAAGTTACGTATGAATTAAAAACAAAGAAGCGTCATTTTTAGATGATTTAGACAGGAAAAGGGAATGAATCATATTTTCTCCAAAAAAGAATCCTACAAAGGGTTGCACTTGAAAAAAAATTCCCGCACAGGCAATCGGCCATAAAAAATTCTTGCGTGGACGTAAAACTCCTCCACCCTTTCACCCCCTCCCGTCACTTTTCTAATGGTCCGTCCCGATAAATGGCAAATAACCGAAATTTCGGTGTGCTGAAATGCAAAATATGGTTAGCCGTTTCCTCACGGTTCTCGGGGGTTGGTCAGCTGGAAAATAATGCAAGTAAAACTATTATCCTTTTAATTCGCAGTAATGTTGCCTGCGTGCAGACGTGTAACTATTTCCTAAGAGACGTCTGCACGCAGGCAACTGTAATGCCCTTGACTTAATGTTTAACGATTTATCTTGGAAACTGTGCTGGCGCTCCTTGTCCTTCTTGAATTGAAAAAAGATAAAAATGTACAATTATTTGTTAAGCTGCATTCATTATTATGCCATGTGGCAGCTTAGATTCAATACCAAAATGAATCATCCCTAAATAGGTTAAATTTGGGACCTAGACTATAGCAAAGAACAAGCCCAAGTGAAAAGAAGACAAACAGAGAAAAAGCCAACAAAAAGCCGGATAATAGCTACACAACTGTGCTAAAAGACATAGAATGGCCTGACGAAAAGCGCCCTGGGGACGAGGTTGGCCTGATCAGTTATTTTTAGCACAAAGCCTACCTCTGAAGAAAGGTCCACATATATATACATAACATTCAGTGAAATACAAATCTCTTCAAAGGAGATGGAAGTTAATTCACTATTTTTAACTACTAGTAAGGCCAAATTACCAGCTAGAGTATTGCATCAGTATTCATCAAGGGAAAAAAATGAACATAATATTCGTTAAGCATCGGGTCAAAACTTTCCTTGGTTCAAGTTTATTTTCTTTTACTAGGGAATGGAAAGGACTATAAAAATGAGTTTTTACAAAACTAAAAAAATATAATTTGAGATGTGCCTTTTTGCGTACTCCTCGGAAAGCTTCAGGTTCCGTACTGAAAACCATGTGGTCTTTTGACTCAAACATAAGCGTATTCTCAACCAGCTACCGATAGTGGCTTATCAGAAGGAAAGCTTTCGACAGACATTGTAGTCCTCGTCCGATATGCATAAATGACACCGCATTCGCAAGAAGTTTCTATCCTAAGAAATTCCATCCTTGATGTAAATCAAAAAAGGACCGAAAGGCTTTTTAAAGATTTGCCGCCAACGTTATGGGAATTTGCATAATTGAACCGTGCTCGACAAGTAGTCAAGTATATCATTCTGATGACAGCGCAACCATAGGACTATAGAGCCAACAAACTGAATATTACTAGACTGATCATTTTCACTCCTTCTAAGCTGCGAAAGTTGATTGATGAGATACCGCATGATAATGATGACAATGATGATGATGATTATAAGAATGAAAACAATCCGTGACGTTAGAAAAGCAGGATAAAAGTAAAGGTGACAATGATGATATAGATAGACCTGGTTACTGTATAAATTAAAGGACATTGCTGTTTAGTGCATGAGTAATAAAAACATCCTTCATTGAACTAGAAATTGTGTAGTGGTTTATCAAAAAATGCTACAAATACTTAATCTTTCAATGGCATCTAAAAAATTGGCATCCCTCCTTCCCGCCTTCAGAAATTTTTACCATCTCCCTTTTTTCCGCTTCAAATAATTTTTAGACCGCCTCAAAAGTTCCTCTGCCCCCCACCCCCTTGGTGTATATAATGAATGCATTGCTGATTGCCATGAAATTTAAAAAGTAGCCAGGGGATCACATTCATAGTAGCCGTGGGAGATCCCCGGCCCCCAGCATGTTGCATGAAAACCTAGCTAAGGATGTGTAAGGCCTGTTTCAAACGTTGTGCTACTGCCGTGCTAAGCTGGCTCGACTATAGCTCGACTGGAGCACGACACTAGCACGACTTAGTTTCAGACGTCGAATTTAATTCAGTCGAATAGAACGCCTCTTGCCGAAAACAAAACACAAAAATGAAGAAACGGTTTAGCAAACTTTCAAATGTATTCTAATGAATTTATAGCATGAATTGAGTTCGGCACGGCGGTAGCACGACGTTAGAAACCAAGTCGAGCTACTGCCGTGTATAGTAGCACGCCAAGGCTTGCCGTGCTACACAGCAGTAGCACGGCTTGGTTTCAAACGTCGCGCTACTGCCGAGCTAAAGTCGAATTTAATTCGATCAATTGAGTTCGGTAGCACGACGTTTGAAACGGGCCTAAAACAGTTAGTTAATCAGGGGCACCCAGCGACAATTTTCGGAAAAATATCTGTTCGGAAGACGATTTGAGATCTAGAATTTTCGGAACATTTGTTGTAAAATTTCTTGCTTGCCTGCCTCTCCTAGGATTTTCGAACATCTAAAAAATGGTAAAATTGCCCATTTTCAACGGATTTTTAATCTAAAAAGGTTACCTGAAATTTTCGGGAGCCCTTTTTCTGGCTGAAATTTTCGAACAGGTAAGTTTTGATCCCTATAATTTTCGGATCACCAGACTTTCAGCTAGGAAATCCGAACAGATGAAAAATTTATAGGGGATAAAAATATGCCCATATCCACTGTTTAAATACTAAAACACGTTTAACAATGCTATGTTTAAGTGGTTTTGAACTATATTCTCGTTGGGTGCCCCTGGTTAATGTAAGAATCCTTTTACTCCTCTGATTCTTCTCCTTCTGGAGAGTTATATGTGTGATCGCAATTACCGGGTGAAGGTTGGGGACCCTGTCAGTTCGAGTAGGACTGTTAACCGAGGCTGTCCACAGGGATCCGCTCTAGGTCACTTACTTTGGAATATATTCCAGAACGATTTGTTGTACTGTGTAACAACTAACTTGTCTATGTACGCGGACGATCATCAGATCTATCACACAGGACGTGATCAGTCCTCTGTTATGTTAATGCTTAAGGAAAGTGCACAGCAAGCCAATAATTGGTACAACTCAAATCTTCTAGCCGGGAACTTGAAGAAATATCAAACCTTAAACATAAAACGGACATGGCCAAAGCGATAATAACACCACTCAAGGGATCAGATTAAACAATCATGATATTAGTATAACCGACTCTCTCAAATTGTTGGGTGTCACAATAGATTCTAAGCTGAATTTTTTAGAGCACATTAACATGGTCTGTAAAATTACCGGTCAGAAAATTGGTGTCCTTATGAGACTTAGAAACTTGATTCCGACAAACGCTAAACTTATGCTTTTTAAAACAGCAATATTGCCGCACCTTACATATTGCCACCTTGTGTGACACTTTTGCCGAGCCAGTGATTCTCGTAAAATCGAGCGGATGCAAGAAAGGGGCCTGCGTGCCGTTTTTAGGAACAATGTTAGCTACCCTGAACTTCTAAAAAGAGCAGAACTGCCAAGTTTACAGAACCGGGACATTTGTGTTTTAATGTATAAAGCCAAGAACAATCTATGTCCCCCCTACATCAGTGACATTTTTATTAAGCATAGATCGAAGTATAACTTAAGGCAGTCTTATTTCTCCGCTGCCAGGTACAACACGGTAACATATATATGGTAAGCACTCCCTTCGCCACTTGGGGCCCAGTCTCTGGGGAAAATTATCCCCAGACTTGAGAGAATTTACCAACTTAAAATGTTTCATTAACAAAATACGTACATTAGATATAGTTACACTAATGGATAATGGATGGAAGTGTTGTCATCTCTGCAATTCATAGGCATATTTGTCATACTGTAAATATTGTTAATGTCATTAATTTTTTTATACCTGGGCTTATATGTAAATATTTTTTTACTTTAATTTATGCTTATTTATTTTGTGTCCCGTTAATTAGCATAGGTTTTTAACCTAAGCTAAGAGGCCTCTTTAGACACCTTAATAAATTTTCATCATCATCATCATCATCATCATCATCATCATCACAACAATAGGGCCATTTATACGAGGAAAAATAAGACCCGTCTTACATAGGACGCGCAAGACGCGTCTTATTTTAGAACAGCCCTTAACACCTTTTCTTAGATAAGACGCGTCTTAGCTAAGACGAGAAAAAACTTCGTGTAAATGACCTTCGCGTCTTAAATAAGACGAACGCATAGTACGCATGCGTTAATTTTTGGCGCGCTACGTTGGATTGGAGTTGCTACGGGCAACATTCACATGAAAACGAGTCAAGAACAGAAATAAGACGCGAACCATTTATACGAGCTGCTCTCGTCTTAGATAAAACATGCTCGTATAAATGGTACAGTTCGCGTCTTATTTTTCCTCGTATAAATGGCCCTAATGAGCGTCCTTTGCTCTCTTTTCCACGATTGAACCAGCAAAAGCACGCGCAAGCCGTGGGATACAGGAGACTGCCACTCACTGAATTGACCAATCACAGATCGTGTTCTTCTTTGTAATTTGAGCTTATTTTCATAATTATTTTCGTGCAAAATTTATTAGTCATGGGATTGTATATTCTGGCACTCTGAGATCGATGTTCGAGTTTTGGTCGACTCATAGACCTTGAATAGAGGTTTAATTCTTCTTCAATAATACTTTAAAAGCCAAATTCTTCATTCTTCTATAAAGTAGTACAGCACACTGACATGGAACGAGAAACAAAAGCCTCTCGGCCTTTCGTCTTCATTCTAAGTGTTGGCGCCATTCAAGTCTTGGGGATTGCTGCAATCGCAATGACAGCCGTGTGGATGGCAAAGTACCTTGGTGGGTTTGCATGGGACGGTTCAAGCCAGGAGTTTAACTATCATCCTTTACTAATGGTTACAAGTATGGTCTTCCTATTCAGCGAAGGTACGATCGAACTAATATTTTGGTAACGTACAATGGCGCTCATTATGCAACACCTGTTTTCAAACAACAAAATTTAACTTAGAGCTAAAAATAATAAGGGCATTCGATTGATTTCTTAGTATTTTGTTTGACTCTTGATCCCAAAATGCTCTGTCATTGTGAGGTGCAATTCACAAAGCAAGGGAAGAAATGACTGAAAACAAATTATAGTCTTTGACCAAATTTCAAAATCAAATTCGAAAAATCCGATTTTTTTTGTAACGACTAGGAGATACGGAAGTACCCAGAATATTTGATCAATTTGTCGCCCTGGCTTGTCAAAATCGCCAATCAGTCGACACCCTGACAGAGCGCTATTTCTGCCCTCAAATGTTTGTGCTTACATGTTTAGAAAACCTTCACATATCTTAGGTAACTTCCCAGCTAGTTTCCATTTTTCATCTGCTCCCCCCACAGGGCCCCCAGAATCACAAAAGCCTCCTGGAAGCCAAATTATAAGGTTTTGTATGGGACTTTATCTTAAGATCGATAAAATGGTTACAGTGCGACCTGGAAAAATCAAAATACCCTCAGCAGGGATAGACAGGGGGAAAATCAACCGATACAAAACCAGATTCGCAGGGTTGCCCAGGGAAGGCTTTTGCTCATTTTACAAAGAAGTGGCAGGAAAATTACAGGTCCCTATCGAGGGGATTTTGAACGTGTGGCGCGACTACTAAGCCAAGAGCAACGCCATCGGTAGTTCACTGCGAAGAAGAGAGGTTCAACAGAAGCACTAAGCTCAAATTTTTTTGCTACTTTTCTTGTCCTCTTGAGGCCATGGCTTGATGTTTGGAACTAAATTGACATTTTCAAGGAAGAAAAATCTTCAGTCTTTGAAAGTGATTTTTTATCGTCCAACCCCTCTCCCCTCTGGGATTTCCTGAGCCTCTGACCCCACAATATAGCCACACAATATCGGTTTTTGAGGTCGGAGTCTCAAAATGTCCTAATTTTTAACCTCAAAGTCGCTAACATCAACTTTCCTTGGGTTCTCAAGCGAAGCTGCGTGGAGAAATTTGGACAATTCCCATCAGCAGAGCAACTCTTTTTCTTTCACTAGAAGATACTTTCAGGGACATAGTAAGACTCGTCAAACTGAAATAATTCAAAAACAAGGAATAGGTTGTCACGATAACGAAAACTTAAGGTTGTCACTTATTTCGACGGCAGTATTTAACATGTGGTATAACTCCAAATTCTCTTCATCCTGTTTAAATCACACATTAGACATTGGGAATTGGCTTGAAAGCATTGGAGTTAGATAAATTTTAGTGAAGCGGGACCGAAATAGCTTATTATTTTAATGGCTCCGAGTTTCCTTGTTTTGTAATGTAACCAAGCGAAATATCTTCTTGTTTCCTTATCATCCATAGTGAATTACCATTGTCAAGTCCTTTTATCTCCGTAAAAAGTAAGTACCAGAACTCTAGCGCGATGGAGTTTTTCTTCCTCAAAACATATCCATCAAAATGTATAAACCGATAGTTGCGTTACTACTGACGGTGACTTTGTGACTGACATATTGAATGCACCGACTTTCTTCAAAGGTATGTTACGTCAATGGCACTCATGAAACAGATCGTAACGTAGAGTTGTCAGCTAGTGGAGTTCGGTGTTTCAAAATGGCTAAAATTGACCCAAATTGACTTCTGTTCCTCACTCCTTGATTAGAAAAGCAACTATGAAATGGGAAAACGTACAAGAAGTAAGAAGAAGTAGCACTTAGGGTTCAAATATCTACTTTTGTGTATTCAAAATAATTGGAAGTGTTTACACAATCACCCTTGGCCCCTACCATGAAATTTCCTGAATTTCAATGCTGTCTTACAGAGATTTCTTTCACGAAGCCAAGCCAATTCCCAGTTGTCTTTTAGATGAAAGTCTAAATGTGTGATTTAACTAGGAGGAAGACAATTTGGAGTTATACCACATGTTAAATTTTGCTGTCGAAAATGACTAATAAACTTAAGTTTTTGTTATCGTGAAAACCTAGTCCTCATTTTAAGAATTATTTCAGTTCAACGTGTTTTGCTATTTCCCTAATCGTATCTTCTAGTGAAAGATATAGAGTTGTTATGTTGATGGGAAATGTCCAAATTTCTCAGTGCGGCTTTGTTTGCGAACATGACGAAAGTTGATGTTAGTGAATTTCAGGTTAAAAATTAGACCATTCTGAGACTCTGAAACCTAAAACCGGTATTCTAATTTTTCTCGCAAACAAAAGGCCTTTGGTGGGAGCAATTTACATCAGGTTTCTTATCTACCTAAAAGCCTTTTTATTACAAAAAACGAAATAAATCTTTCAACTCTTGCCACGAAATCAAGATTTTGCTCGATTTTTCCTGACCGTCGCTCTTAAAACTTTAGTGTTGCCTGACCTTTTTGATCACTTTTTATCAAACAAGTTGTTGTTTTCATTTTTATACAAATAAAGCCTTGAGCATCTTTTAAACAATTGAGGCCTGGTAACTGCGCTAACTAGCAGGGTGCAAGAATGGTAGAGCACCATAGCACTTAAACACAGAGGCCGTGGGTTCAAATCCCATTGATGTCCCGAAAAAATTTTTCTGGTTTATTTGCAATTGCTTAAATTGCAATTACCACTGCCAGGATCATATCTTCATTTAAAATTTGTATTTCCGCAGTTCACATTATCTTCTGAAAAAAGCTTTGTTAATGCTTTAGAACTTATCAGAAAGAAACCTCTGCTAGCAGGGTAATGCTAAGATTATAGTTTTCAAAATTTGACTTGTTTGGGTTAAAAGTGACACGGCCCTCTTGACTTCCCTCTTCACTGCTTCTTTCAAATTCTTTTAAAATCAAGGAGGGAGAAGAAATTGACTGAATATTACTCATTCGGTCACAGTTTGAAAGGTGTCTCCCCTTGTACAGGTTAGGTGTTAATTTTGTCTGTAACCCTTAAAACTGTTGAATTGGGATCTACTTGGATGGTCAGGGGCTAGCTCAATTGTAAACTGGGTAACAATCAGCCAGTCTCTGCTCCCCGACTAGTTCAGTGGGGAAAGGGCCAGTCTGCTGAGCAGGAGGTCGTGGGTTCAAACTTCATCCAGACCAACAACTAGGGTCTTTAAACCCTTTAAGCCCTGAGAGTGATCAGCATCAAATTTCTCTTTGTAATATCAATGCTTTGTAAAACAGAGAGGTCGTGAGAATTACGGACTTGATCACACAAGATGAATTTACTTGATATTTGATCATGCAACTTCTCTCCTCCACTACTTCTGTAGGAAATGAATTAGGGCAACAAATGAGAATTTAAATTTTGATCTTAGGGTTTAAAGGGTTAAATTATTGGTAAGATCATGCTGGCTTTGGTTTAACACTTTGTATCAGTTCAAATGATCGCATGACATTGGGTGGTGACGTTAAGCCAGGAGCCTTGTCTCCTTGATCCTTCTCTCCTTAGTCAACCCTCACTCAGGGTTCACAAATATGCCAGAATTGTTTAGATGACTCCGCTGAGCTTACGGAGGGAGTCACTTCAAGTCCAGAAATTTTCGGTAACAAACAGGGAGCCACTTCGACTCCAGAAATTTTTGGTAAGAAACAGAGTTTTGTCCTTACCTTTTTCGCAACAAATACAACTTACGTTAATGTAAACATTGCAAACCTTAATTAAATCATCGAAATTAAAGAATTATACTGCACAAAAAAACAGGAAGAGGGTAAATTACAATCAAAGTTTACTCGATGACCGCCATGATGGATTTGAGCTTTCCAGGTCAGCAGACCGCCACAGCTATTTCATGTATCCCTCACGATAGTGTATACATGCCAGGACCACGTACTGGAAAGTGTGAAAAGGGCTTTTTTCGTCGTGGTACTTGACTCCAAATATTCCAAAATGACTCCAAAATTTGTGAAGCAGAAGTCACACTGACTCCACTCATCAATAAAATTTGCAAACCCTGCTCACTACTGGATAGAAAGAGTAGGGAGGAGTTTCCCGGGTGGTGTGGTATTCCTTTCACTCATCATTCATCATGGGCTGGGTGGGGGCAGTTAGCTCATAAATGAACTGATAGCAGCTGCTAGTGGCACCCTTGTATGCTGATATCCAAGCTTACTGTTAACATGGTGATATATAATGTAAAGAGGACACATCTGTTGTCCTCTCATCCACAACATTTCATTTCATCTCATTCATTTCAGTCAATTAATCAAACCTCTCCTAGTCAGTAGTCTGTAATAGTTGTATTGTACCATTTCTAAATATATTGACATAATTTAGGATTTTCTTGATTTTTGATTTAGGGAAATTCATGAAAAAGAAAGAATTAAAAAATAATAAGTAATGTCATAATTATAAAACTTAATTGTATGATCCCTGCTCTGGAACTGTTTCTGTGTTCTTTGCTCTTGGTGTTTCTTCTTATTTTAACTCATTGTATTTTTCAGCCATAATTGTTTACCGAGTCTTCCGGCATGAAAACAAGTTTGTTGTAAAGTTGGTCCATTTTGGTCTGCAGCTGGTTGCCTTTTGTGTTGCTGTTGTTGGTTTGAAAGCAACCTTTGATTATCACAACAGTAATAATATTGCCAACCTCTACAGTTTGCACAGTTGGTGTGGCTTGATTACCATCATTTTGTTTACCACCCAGGTGAGGGTCAGAAGGGTAATGATACATTAGTGCAATGAACTAACATCCCATTCAGGAGGGGGGAGGGGTGGTAGCAGTACAGTAAAAACCCGTGAGTAATAGACTGCAATTTCCGAGTTAGCTCAAACAGGTTCTTAAGCACAAATTTAGGGGGTTCTTAAATGTCGACTTATCTCATTTGTCCAAATGTACAGAATTTTTCATAGGTTTTAGCGAATAAGAACCTGTTTCAAATTTTAAGCTTAACAGGTTCTTGTATAAAGGGGACCTGATTGGCAAGTTTTAGCTTAAAAGGTTCTTAAAAACCAGGTTCTTGCTCAAGGGTTTTTACAGTATAATAAATAATATGTGTAATGTCTTGTAATAATTATTATAATTATAGGGAAAATGGTTATTAAGCGTACTAAAATATGGTTGGCTATACCATTTGAAGTTTTAGCAAACTGTCTTCATCTGGGATCACAAGAAGCAGAATATATTATAATTTGAAAGGAAGTTTATAACTGTAATTTATGTAAACATAAATTACTGAAACTACATGTAAGGAAGACAAACTGGTATATGTCATAGCTGTGTATGACCTACATGAACACATAAAGACAAACTTTTAATGCCAATAGTGATGTCAGATCGACAACAGTTTTCCATAGTCTCTAATTTTATCAACCATAGAAATGACGTCAAAATGTTCAAAACTCAAGTAGAAACATGAGCTGCGTGTGACTGGTTTAACTGCAAAGTTTTGAACATTTCATTCATTTGTTAGAACATTAATTTTTCCATTGAAGTTTTTCTTCGAAAATTGCGCAGCGTTAAGGAGAAAAACAAATTGCGCCACCATCAGGTCATTTCTATGGTCTCTACTCTTGTTGAACTTAGCTTTTGACAAATCAGTGTGTGAAAACTCACTCAGTTTATGGTAAAATGTTATATATTTCCATTTTACTCTTTATACAGCTTGTTTTTGGTTTTGTGATTTTTCTGTTTCCTACACTGCCTGATGGTCCCCGTGCAACATACATGCCAGTGCATGTCTTCTTTGGTATATTTATTTTTGCACTTGCTATTGGAACCGTTCTCTTGGGAATCAATGAAAAACTTTTCTTCACCAAGTAAGTCTCCTTGTTCTTTGTTTTTACCGAACCTCTTGTTTAATCTACATAATTGTACAGGGGCTAAGCTAAATGTAGCCTGAGAAAACAGCCGTCATTTGGCGATGCTACCATTGGTTTCCCCACCAAATGACGTCTGAGAACCACGTGCAGAAATTCCATACTGATGATGCGTCATTACCCAGATCTGGTTAGTGCTTCAGATTGGTCGTGCCGGATGGGAAATTTATTTCAGCCAATCAGAAGCACTACCCAGATCTGGGTAGAAACACATTATCAGTATGGAATTTCTGCGCTCATTTCTCAGACGTCATTTGGCGGAGAAAACAGTGATAGCTTAGGAGACCGTAGGGCTGCTTCTTGCGAATCATTTATGCGTACCTTAAGACCATCCAACCCTGTGTTTGGCCTTGCTATGAGTGGAAGGGTAACTACCGTTCACTCGTACTTGTTACGAAGCTGCCGGAACTATAATAACAAAATGTGTAAGACAAAAAGATTCTCAGAATTTGTATCTGTGAAATATTTAGATTTTTTGTCATAAGATAAATGTTAATTATGTGTAATTTGCGCATGATCCTGTTATCCAGCTCTTCGCTGCAAGGGGTTCTGAATAAACAACTCTACTCTACTCTAAATGTCGGCTGTTTTCTCAGGCTACTCAGCTTAAATGCAGTGCTGGAAGGAACATAGTTTTAATAGTGGCCTTACGTTCCACCAGTCTCCTCTGGCTCGGTGGCAGAGCATCTGGACTAGTAACCCCTAAGGTCATATTGGAGGTTCAACTCTTATTGTGGGTATACTCAATTTTTTTTCTTCTGAGCCACCTGTGTTACTGAATAAGAAAACATCTTTCTCAATTTTTTTTCCTACTTGATATAAGGACGTGTCCTTCCAAACATGTTTGTTAAAAGACATTGCAAATTGGTTGCTCTTTAATAAACATAAATACATGTAATTTGCATAGAAGCATAAGTAAAATAATAAAAAACATATCAACCATATCCAACATTTTGGAGTCAGATTGTGGAATCTAAGCTAGATTTGTAGTCCAGCGAGTGCCGGACATTGAGGTGCCAAAGAATGTGATTCAAACTTGTAACCCTAGGACGGTCTTCTACTGCTTCTGGCATTTTCTTCTCCAAGTTTACGGAATGATCCAGGAAATTTCTTCTGTTCACCAACTTTGAACATACTAAGTTCCTTACAGGCTTTGTACACTAGCACTTGCTCAATTGATCATTTAATGTACTCTGTATCATTGAATTGTCACGTTTTTTTGCTTGTATTTTTTGTTTGTTTTCACTTTTTTATGTGTGTACCAGTTGTTAGTTGTTTGCGTATGTCAGCATTTAATTAATTAGTGCTTTCGAATATGTTTATAGTTTTTTTTTTATTTAGTGTTTATCTTTAACTTTATAACATCAAAATTACCTGAGTGAGGTTACCTGCCAGGAAACATTAAATTAAGTTATAAGCATGTGACACCATTGCTTTCTCTTAGAGTATATGCCTCTCTGCCTGCTCAAGCTCAGCTGGGGAATGTACTAGGTCTGACTGTTATTGTTCTTGCTGGAATTGTTGTGTTTGTGGTGACGAATGATGCATTCAAAAGGGTCGACACAGAAGAGGGTGAACGAGTATCCCTGATCAAGAATGACAAAGACTGAATCATGAAAATCAATTTAATTGAATAAGTTAACAGTGTTTACTGATAATCTCACTATTAAGATTATCAGTTTTAAAGTAAACCTATTTTCAGATGAAAAAGGTATAATCCAAACAATTTACCTGAGAACGTGGTCTGACTCTACATAATGATAATGTATCCTAGTTATGTTGGGGTAGATTATTATACTTTGTTACTATTACATTATTTTTAGTTTCATTTAGTAC
The DNA here is from genome assembly GCA_964035525.1 of Porites cylindrica. NCBI lineage: Eukaryota > Metazoa > Cnidaria > Anthozoa > Scleractinia > Poritidae > Porites > Porites cylindrica. The sequence goes on along the minus strand of OZ037777.1, from coordinate 57,751,964 downwards.
ATAGCATTATTAGTTAATATCATGAGAATCACTATTAATAATTAATATATTGTCATTTCGCATTTATTTTTTGGGGGCAAAAATTGGCACCTAAAGAACTTGTCAGAGATATGAAGTTTCTCTTTCCTGATAAATTATATTTTTGTCATAACATCTTTCATTAGTGTAAAAGTAGTCAAGTTATATTAGTTTGTTCAGGTTATGGAAAATAACCGTACAATATCTGAGAGCAAGCTCTCCATTTCTTGTGAGTTTTCAAGAGTGCTGCTCATGCATGACTCCTAGATTGACTTCCCCAAAGAAGAGCCTGCTCACAGACTAACAATAAATATTAAATTATGCTGAAACAACTATTTTACAAATGATTGTTGAGTTTCTAATTCTTAATTAGTGAATGTGGCTGATTATGATATGGAAAATTATGCAGATCAAGGACTGAAGATGTTAACGAACACCTTCCAATATAACTCTTCATATCGTGTAAAAGTTGAATTCAAGAACTATTTTTAATTATTAATTCAAAAAGGTTTTCAAGCTCAATTCCTTACAGTCCAGCAAGGTCAAGGGTACCCCCAAGATTCCATTTATGTATCGATTCTTTGAAAAATGAATCCCTTAGTTGTTGCCGCAACCAGTATCAAATAATATTCAATTTACTCTGTATTCAGTCAGATTGAAAAATCTTTGCATGCTTTGAAGACATTTATATCAAATTCAAGAAAACAGAGCTGGTAAAAATTCACGTCTATCTCACATGTGGATTAACTGATCGAATGCAGAGATGAATCTGAAATCTATACCAACGGTTTCAACTTAAATAATAAATTTATTAATGGAATCTTAGGTGGTACACGTGTCAATTAAGTTTTTCAGATATTAATCGAAAAATGTCCAAGTGTGGTCAGCGCTAGGTAGTTATAAAGAATTAGCTGTTGGATTCAATCAGCTAATTCTTATTTAAATGTTGTCACAATATTTCTTTTCTCATCAAAAATTATTTGTGACTATGATCTTTAATAGAAATCTTAAAGTAGCCTGTGTCTCATATTCTCTTTGGTTCATGCAGATAAGGGTCTGCTTCTTTGAGAAGCAAAGAAAATTAATATGAGATGTCTGTGCACAGGTCTTAACATATAAATTATGATGGTGAACGTACAAAATTCTATGGTTGGTAACATGTTTCCCTTAGTTAGGTCATGAGATAAAAATTTTGTTGAAGGACTTCATTTAAGGATTACCTACAAGGATATTGTATTTGCAGCTGAACAACTTTTAGGAGGTTTCTCTCAGTCTCGTAACGTTTTGCTGATAGTCAAACTGATAAAACGTTCGATCTGTTGGACTTTTCTTTGTTTTGTTTGCTGGAGCTTATCTTTTCCGGACAAGCAGAATTCTTGGAAAGGGAGGAAGTAAATTAAAACTTGAGAGGTAGTCCTAGGTAGTTCATTTTTTTTAATAAAGGATAACTCACACCCATTGTCATACACCAAACCTTCAACTTTGTGCAATCCACAGTTCATCATAAATGTAGGTATTTTCCAATTGTTTTATTTATTTAAATTTAGTGACCATTAAATGTAAGGAATAAAAACATTAGGTAACAGGATCAAAACAAAGTAATGGGGTGGGGGAGGGGTGCTACATTACTTATGACTTTTAAAAGGGGGGCCTTAGTGGAGATGAGGGGAAGTTAAAAAGAGGCAGTACAGAACGTCTCTTACTACCAGTGACTATGTTCTAGTCATTAGAAACTATCACCAGAGTGGCCTCCATCTTAAAGAGTTGCTGTATTTAGTCGAAAGAGCGGCTCAGCACTAATCAAATTTCTGGACTATTTTTGGGTTGTTTTTTTTTGCAGCACATATTTTAATTTTGTTAACACAGTGCTATGAACTTTGCTTTCTTTTTCTTTGTTTTCGTGTTGCTGAGGGATCAGAGCCGTGACATTAGTTTGTTCAATAACTGTTGAGGCATAAATCAAGAGCTTTCCAAACCAATGCAGACATTGCTAGTCTTCGTAGTTTTGTTTTACAGGATTCAATCAACTTTCGATATTGGGGGCACCTCCTGCAGAACCATGATTTGATGTCTGGAAAAATTAAGGGAGTCGACTCTTAACAGCTAATGTTTATTCGGAGTTAATTTTATTACTGACTCAGTATTATGGGAAGGTGTCCACCAAAGATGAGTTGAATATATTGAAACTTAGCAGATTGCTTAAAATAAATATTACTAGTACATGTAGCTGTAGGAATTGTTAACCACTGAAAGACTCACCTTTCGGTATTAATTATGATAGTGCCTTGTTATCCATCTTGCCTGAAGAAATATACCCTGCGAGCAAGCTTTCCTATTTGGGCGAGTGAAACGAGTCTCGCGAGAACGCGCCGCCCGCTCGCGCGTTCTCGCGAGGCTCGCTTCGCTTGCTAAAATAGGAGACCTTGCTCGCAGGCTAGAAGAAATAAAGGAGATTTGCTGCTCTCAGCTTAACTTGTGTGACAGCTGATAAAAGGGAGATGGAATAGCGGGGTAAAGGGAACCCTTCCTCGCTCGCGCGAATTTCCTCTTCTTCCTCCCCCCTTGTTAACGCCTGTCACGCAGGCTATACTCAGCTGAACTTTCCGCCCAGAACTTGCACTCATGCTTAGAGCATGCATTGTGTACTCTTAAAGATGAATAAAGGAAAAAATGGCAAGAGGTGATTTAAGTTAAGTCTACGTGTGAATCGTACCTGTTTGAGTAAGACTTAGTAAGGCTAAACACGCGGCTGATAGGGTTACATTGCAAGGGAGCTATCCGGCAAATCATCCCCGATGTTGCACTCTTTTTTAATATATATAATAAGAACGTCCATTTTTCGTGATGAGGCTGGACCATTCTAATTTTCTGGTCAGTTTCAGCCTGGAAATGTTCTTGGGGATGTTCTTACATTTCTAACGGAAATGTGATAACTTCTAAGCTACATAGAGATCTGAAGACAGGACGCCCGTTGTAGCATTCAGCGTGTACCATCACAAAGTTCAAGCACATGTTAAATACTTCTTAAGCCTCTAGGTCACGCCAACCTAACTCTGAGCCTCATGTATATGTTCTTAGCATGTTCTTAGGGACCCGATCGTTTACTACGTCCCACGGGGGAGAGGGGGGGGGGGGGGGGAGGGTACAAGTTTTTGAAAATTCACAGAATGTGAGGGGGGTAATACAGGACTGGCCTTCTATGTAAGAGTTGTCAAACTGTATTATGATTGAAGCAAATCCACGTTTCCTTCAAAAGAAGAACAAAAAAATACACCTTGGCGGTTCTTTGTAAGCAATTAAATATTACCCGTGTAAAGCTCGGCCCAGGATTCTATCAGCTATTTCTCCTACCAGGAATGTAACTTGAATGTACGTACGGCGCCTATGCATACAGCCGAAATCTGGAAAAAATATTGACATTTTTATCATTAAATCGGGATAAATAAAATATTGGTGTTTTTGTGTTAGGATTTCCTTTATCTTTTTTCTGATTAAGTGGAGTGAAATGGATTCGAATGTGAAGATGTGAAGCCACAGACCTTAGTTGAGACTTTTGACCAAGCCAACTCCAATTATGTCCCGGAGTATGTGTCATGGGCTCCCATAACTTTGTGGACTTATCCTGTATCAACATACACAGCTGAGCGGAGCTTCAGCGGTATGAAGAGACTGCAAACTCCTTTACGAAGGACTATGACAGATGAGAGAGCTCTCTTGCAAATCTGCATATGAGCATGAGGACGTAATTGATATTGATGGCATTATAACAGAGTTTGCCTGTCTGAAGGGTATACAGTTCGCCCTTTGTTTGTAACCTCCTTTCTGGCGTCACTGTTTTACCCTTTTTTGCCGTAAACAGTCTGTACCTTACCGATAACACTAGAGATAGATGGGCAAAGTAAGCAACTAAGGGAAAGTTCATTTAATATGACAAGGGGGGGGGGGGGATGAAGATATTGAGGGGGGGCTCCGAAAATTTTTAGACACCCGAAGGGGGGGCTCTGAAAAAAATGTTGCGCTAGGAGTGGGGGCTCCGAAAATTTGTATACTTGAAAACTAACACATGACATCATCATACAGATCGGATGGTTTTCAACTCAACAATTTAATGACCTGTGCAACTCAGCTATATCACGTGGTTTACAGATATAACAAATGTAGTCTCAGTAATTATTACACTCTTGTTCATCCCAAAAATGCTTTAGGAAATTGTATCACAACTGTATCTCAAGTTTGTCATAGTATAAACCATTGAAGACAATAACGGTAAATATATTTAATACAGTCTAGCGATCTTTTTTCAGGGGAGCGAAGGAATTGAAGGAGGAGGGGGGGGGGGGGGGGGCTCTGAAATTTTTTCGACTACCAAGGAGGGGGCTCCTAAAATATTGAACCGCTAGCGAGGGGGGCTGCTAAAATTTCAAGCTTCGAGTTTCAATATCTTCATCCCCCCCCCCCCCCCCCCTTGTCATATTAAATGAACTTTCCCTAATTACTGCATTTTCCTTCGTCTTTATTTACTGAGAATGTCAGAAAACGCAGGAGATGGCATTTCCGAGACCCTAAATTTCAAACTTTTCAGGGGAAGTATACCCCCAGGTGAGGCGCCTTCGTCGCGCTAACTTTTCTTCCCCTGCGTGCACCTTCAAAATCTCACGCTACGCTGCTCTGGCTGCTGACTCAAGGATGAAAGAAGAGACTTGGACTAGAAGAGGTTGTGGGGGGTGGGGTGTATTTTAAAGATTGTTATTGCCAGGGGGGTACAATTTCACGCATATGTAATTTTTTGGGGGGTAACGTTTTGATACACCACACTGTTCTGAAAAACCCCGCCCCCCTCTGGGACGTAATAAACGATCCGTCCCTTAATGTTTTGGCAAATTTCAGGCTGAACGTTCTTATAAAAGAGTGTACAACACACGATCCACAGGAAATTAAAATGTTTGGCTGATAAATAGGAAAAAACAAGGAGATATTTATCAACTACAAGTAAGGTAAAAGAACGGCGGTAATTAATTTGTTTTAATTGAAAAATTATCGGGAAAAACGTTTTGATGACTCTAATAAGAGGCTGGAGGCAAGCAAGAGATCAGCTACACGAGTGGGTAAATTGCGCTGACCCACTCTCCCTAGCTTGAACTACAAATGGACTAACTATATTATTAAAATGGACTTTCCTAACGAAATATACACGTGTATATCATTGAAGCAAGAGAAAATTAGATCATTCTCTCTTGATTGAAGATAAAAAAATTTTTTGTTTGTTATTGTTGACATCGTTATCCGCGATTCGTCAGTTGGGACACAGCCAGCTTGTTATATTTCCGCTGGTTAAAATACGCACGCAATGCACACTGTTAAGAAGGATTACAGGAGGATTATGAGTACTGAAAAACATGCAAAAACTTGTAAATGTCATAACAGTTGAATGTACTGCAGGCTATATTTATTGCACAGTGATCTTACGGCCCATCTGTTATTTTTTTCTCCTCTTATTTGTCGCTCAGAAGTGTTCACAGTTTCTTACTAAATGTATCGAAAACACTTTTTAGCCTATTCAGAGTACTGTTAGATCTCTAGAAACACATTCTAAGCGGAGCTATAAGATTTCACCTGTTCGCCGCATCTTAGGGCAACTCGAGTATTTTCGAAATTACAAGGGCTTCAGTATTATTTTCCCGAACATTTTAGATGCTATTTGAAGTTTTACGAAAGTCTGAGAATTTTTCTTATTCCTCTCTCCATCACACTTTCGAACCCTAAAATGTAAGGTTTTATTTTTCTACGAAAAAATCGACAAAAACTGAGTACAATCGCAAAAAATTAATCTTAAGAAAATCGTGGGGAATTTATCACTGAGATAAGCTTTGAGAATTGTGCATGAATGGTACGGTCACCAGGAAATTTTCACAGAAATTTTCCACAGAAGATTTAGGTAATTTTCGCTTCTCTAAACAGGTATTTTACAGAAAACAGTCGTTGGATGCTCCTATGTTTCATAATAGAAGTCATGTATTATACGGGGAACGGAACAGAAGAGAGCTAATATAATAAAGCTGATTTCCTTTCTCCAAATTTAAAACTGGGGGTTGAGGAATGAAATGAAAGACGATCATCGCATCGCAGTCAGTAAAGATATAACTTTTGCACTTGCAAAAAGAAAGCCAAAATGGATTTATACGGCACTTATCTCAACCAACTCGACGACCTGCTCCAAATTGGCTTGTTAGACATCTTGTTCAGAGCTCACCTGGTAGAGCTGCCCTGCACTGGTATCGCAGAGTTCGAACCCCGTACGAGCCTGAATGCTTTCTTTTCGCAACTGCAAAAAAAGCGGCCGTAAATGCGATGATTTTCTTTCACTTAATAACAAAACCGTTAGTATATTATTATTTTGATCGGGAGTATTTTTCAGGAGTGGCTTATCATTAGCTTGATAGACGCTGGATGTCTACCTCAAACGTACACATGTCTTCAAGCTCAAAAAGTGCATGACGGATATCCAGGTGAAAATGCAGTTTAGTTAGTTCACTAGCCTGCGTGGCCGGCGTTGAAAGGGGAAGGGGAAGGGGGAATTTGGGCGCGCGCGAGCCACACGCTCTCGCGCGCGCCCAAATTCCCCCTTCCCCTTCCCCTTCCCCTTTCAACGCCGGCCACGCAGGCTATTAGTTCACGTAATGGTCTAGGAAGCCCACTTGACAGTTCGTTCAGGTCACCATTGCAGTCACGTCCGTCACTACAGTGACAGGGCTTAAAAACGGATGGACATGCGCATTAAAACTCTGGGTTCTTCCCGCCATTCGATTTTCAAAATGGTGGACGACGAATGAAAATTCTACACGTCATTGTGACGGCTATTTGCGACATCTTGCTCGCCCAAGGCCTTCAAATTCTGCGTCACTGAACACGACGAAGACTGTTGTTAGGGTTTGAGGCACGATGGCACAAATCGAAACGGTGCTGTGATTTCAATGAAGCGTTCAACACAACGCCTTTAAAAACAATATTTCACCTTTTCAGAATTCAGTCACGGTAAAGTTTTGCCGTGATATAAGTTGGTGTTGGCGTCTATAAGGTTTTAAAGTGCATTTTCTTGTAGCTTATTCATTCTTGTACAAAATATCAAATATGACTTTTTTTTCGTTCTGATGAAAATTTTATACCGCTTCTTGTTGGTGGGCGTCGTTGACTTTGCATATGGATGAAATGAAGGTGCACTTCGTGAGTACAGAGACACTACAGTAGTCCCCAGTCTGTTGACTTGGGATCTCGGAAAGTACAGACCCCAAATCAACTGCAAGGAAAATGCATGCGGGCAAAAATGTTTTATTGCGCGGTTGAAACGCGGTTTAATAATCAAAGTTTTCTGCCATCCATGTCTTGTTCTGTTCATAAAGCGAATGACGTTTGTATCTATTTTAAGTGCTTTCCAGTAGGTTTGGTTTTTGTGGCTGGCGTCTCGGCTATTGCTAATGAATTCGGCTCGATCTTAGTTAAAAGGCGGACAATTAAAACAAAACCGGCCGTTTCCCCTAAGGAACACAAGAATATATTATTGAAAAAAATATTTTGCATAACAGAGGATAAACGTAATCTATCGAAAATTTATGCGATTAGTTTCATGAGCACCTGCTAGTTCCCATAAACTGGACAATTCCTACTAACGTAACAGAAAAATCATCCAAAACCAAATTCGTGCAAATTGTTTTTTTCTCGACTGGTATATAAACCGAAAAGAAAAGTAGCGGCTCCGAAACAAAACTAAAGGACAGTCGATTGTTGATTTAATCTTTGGTACTCTAAAACGTCTGCAACCGCATAAAGAGCTGCCATGGATTTGCATCAGACATCGAACTCTAAAACACTGTTTTTGCATGGAAATATAATCATAATCCTCGCGTGGGTCAATTGGATTATATTGGCCTAAGAAAGTTTTCGGGCGTTTGTGTAATTCAGTGGTAATTTTGAACGCGGAATTAACACCCTCAAGACAAGTTTCTTAAACCTGACTGTTGACGAAGTGTTGAATGATGAGCATTTTTCACATTTAAATGTTGTCTTGTCAAAACAGTTAAATATTGATTGTGATCATAATCGTTAAAAGCTGCGCACTCAGAGAAAAGGTTGCTACAGAAACCGTCGGCCCCAAGATGGCTGTGGTAAACGTTTTGCCGCTCCAGCCTGTCATATGAAGTTTTTCCTGTTTTTACCGTACTGGTGGAAGAAAAGGGCACGTGGTAGAGAGCATATAGTTTATTCATCAGCTGGCGAATTTTTAACAGTAGTCATCGAGAATGAGACATGATCAGACCGGTTTTAAAACCATCTGCGAATCAGATGATTACTAATTTTAACATCGGAGTCCTTTGATCGACGAACATACGCCTATGTCGTCGACTGGTAGCCAGTACAACATTCTGTACTACTCGATGGCAGCGAATAATTCTTTTCTAACAGGAATTTTGTCAAGGGAGTTATAAATTCAACAATTTCCTCGAGGAAATAATGATTACAACAGACATAAACACGAATTCAAGCGAGGACACGATGGATAATGGATCGTACATTCAATATCTTCCTATTGAAGCAGCATTTCAAGCCATGTCTTTAATAATTATTATGCTCGTGGCCATAGCCGCAAATACAATGAATATTATTGTGGTGTACAGAAATTCCAACATGCGGACGCCTCGTTATATGTTTATAATGAACTTGGCTGTCGGCGATTTAGGAGTGACGCTTCTTTCAATGCCTTTCTCTCTTGTGACATGTATATCTCGACGATGGATCATGAGCGACTCATTATGTCAACTCCATGGTTTCCTCGGCTCGTTTTTTTTCTGTGTGTCGATATTTACGCTTACAATAATGAGTATTGAGCAGTATTATTCTCTTGTCAAGCCTCTGTCACGTACAATAACAATTCGTCGGGCGTGGTACATGATTGCCGCTGCATGGATCTTGTCTACCCTTCTGTCCATAGGGCCTGAGGTGGGCTGGGGACATTTCGAGTACAACTCTAGCACGCTATCTTGCGGGGTGGCCTTTCCGCGATCGACTTTAGAGAAGATGTATCTCTTATTTCTTGTCTTGATAGCATTTGTAATCACGTTGCTAATTATGGCCTATGCTTATATCAGGATTTTATTGACAGTTCGGAAACACACAGACAGAATTGCAAGGTACACCAAGGGAGGGTTGGAGGTGATGAGGCTACAAAGACGAATAACCTACACGTTGCTACTTGTACTGCTCGTGTTTATCTTATGTTGGCTTCCATTTGTTTTCTTGATTGTTCTAGCCACACGAAACACAAGTGTCAAGGAATTGCCATACGGTCTCGGTGTTGCTGCCTACTGGTGTGGCTTTTTTAATTCTTCAGTGAACCCGATTATCTTTGTTATCAGAAACGATCGCTTCCGGGAAGGTTACCGTGAGATTCTTAGCGAGATTTGGTACGGACTGCAATGCAAACGACCGCCGAAAATACGAACACCGCAAATAAAAAACACGTGGTATTTGAACAAACGTTCAGGGAAAGAGGGAGAAACTCCAAAGGTCATGTTAAGAGCTTTTCCTTCTATTTCCCCCGTACCAGATGTAGAATTAATGTCCGATCATGGTGATCAAGACGAAAACGGAATTGAAGAACTTATTACAACATAAGTCTTACAAGAGATAAGAACTTATTTCCGGGTAAAGGGCTCCTACATCTGGTCCACCCCCGCTCCATTCTTATTGCAAACAGCGCGGGTAAATTCACAGTCTCCCTCGCAATCGTTCTGCGAGGGAGACTAGTAAATTCAAGGCAAGCAGAATTCGTGATAATTGCGAGAATTTCACTACTTTGGAGTGTGAAATTGGAAAATGTGAAAGGCTTAAAATTGCGCAATGATGAAGTGAAGTTACTAAGAAATCGATCCACGAATAGGCTCCTCCCCAAAAATACCAACGGGGGTTCTCGCCGTACCTACAACCCCGGTCAACCCCGGTTTTCTGGGTATGCACAATACAGGAGAGTGCCGGTTCCCCCGTCCCCTTGCAGTGTTGTTAAGAAGCGCAGTTTGACAAAGCTTGGTCGATTTTCAACTTGTAAATGAGGAGGCGGGGAAATTGAGCAATGGTCCCAAGTAGAACTCCCAACTCCCAACTATTTTTTCCTGGATTGTGGGTTGCTAAAATCTAAAACAGCCGCCATTAAAATCGTTGTGTTGGTACCCAATTTTTAAGTCGAATGATGACTCGACGATAGTGAATCTTTTAGAATTGGCCCCTCTTAGAAAAATGAAAATGAGAATTAATTGGAAGCGTGCCCAAATGTGGTAAGAAGAAGGATAACTCAGGTGAATTAAAACTGGCACTCACAAAAAGACAACAATATGGCGCTAAGTTTTCGACACAATCCTCAATTCAGACGCAGGCTTTGTGCAAAAACTGATTAAAGCCGTTACGTTTTTTACACTCGCTCGTTAATGCCGTGGAAAAACGTCTGCGCTGGGCTCACTGGTTAACAGGATATTCTTACTTTTTGTTAAAATTGTTTCCGGCGCTGCCAAAGCTGGCATCTAAATAGATAAAACATTAAACATCTAAACTGATTAAAGCCGTTACGTTTTTTACACTTGCTCGTGCCGTGGAAAAACGTCTGCGCTGGGCTCACTAGTTAACAGGATATTCTTACTTTTTGTTAAAATTGTTTCTGGCGCTGCCGAAGCTGGCATCTAAATGGCTTCATCGCTACTTAGTCTTCTATTTTCGATATGTTTTTGCCAGTTTTAAACGACCTAAGCGAGATGATTAACATGTCGAAGCTGGCATCTAAATGGCTTCATCGCTACTTAGTCTTCTATTTTCGATATGTTTTTGCCAGTTTTAAACGACCTAAGCGAGATGATTAACATGCATGATAATCTTTGTTGAAGAAAGGAGATCTTAGTGAACGCAGGCCGGATCAGCGTTAAGTAGTCTTACAAGAGGATTATCACAACTGGATATAAAATTTTTAAGTGCGGAGCGATGTCAAAATTACGGGCGGAATTAAAAGAATATAAAAGTCTTTGAATTGTTAATTACCTACAGGAGAACGATGGCTTAATAAGGCACCACTAAGTTCTCTGAACGTAATGGTAAAATAAAAATACGTGGAAATGAGTGAGAACTTCAAGGTGTCGTGTTTGTAGTTGTTGAGAAAGCCAGGATGTCGATTCCTTGGTTGAGAACACCCAATCAGGAATCAGGGACAAAATTGAAGAAGGGTTGTTACCACAGGCAGACCACCCTCTGTTGGTGGGGGCTGTTGTTGATTGAAATCTGAACAATGATCTTTTGTTATTTATAGAAGAAATACATATGAACAATACGGTGGCTATAATTTGTTCCAAAATGCAGAATTTAAAGCAAATTTTTCAATAAAAGTTTGAAGAAAATGTTAGCTGAGTCATGTGTGATGTTTTTTTCGCCGTCCCGTGCTGTTTTAAGCGCTATTTTGCGAGTTCTGACCGCCGAGGTCAAATATTCATCTCGCAACTCCAGGAAAATTTCCTACATTTGACACAATTGACGGGAGGTTAAAGGTTTATCGAGAAGGGCGGGGTGAAACCTAAGGCGACCATTTTCTTTTTCTCTTTCTGAGCTTGGTTGCGTTCCATAAGAATCCAAGAACACAAAAACACTATCCTAAGGGTGAATTCCCCCCATGAACCCCCTAATATGTACTCACGGGATAAGCTTACAAGTACGCTAAAGATGAGAAAAAATAGGCCTTTATATTTAAACAATCAACATTATTTATGCGTAAAAATACAACGATACAAGCGACAATGACAATGATAGATAAATTCTCTGTCTTTTGGTAAAAATAATTTGATAAAAATCATTTCATACCGTATTTCTATATATAAATAGTGATGAATCCATAAAACTTCCGCGTATAATCCTGTATGGTTGTAATCATTAAGGACTAACTGAAACTTGAATCTCAGGTCCTCTTAGAGAGAATACTATTATAGGTAATTGATACTGATAAAGATTAATGCAAATATTTAATAAACTACACAATACTCCTTTTTATTTAAATAAATAAATAGCATTTCAAATAAAATGGCAGAAATCAAGTTTCTATATCGCCTTTGAAAAATCTAATTGCATGCCTCCGAGACGTCTCTAGGTACTAGCTAGGTACTCCGTGACAATTAATATCGTTTATAGATTTGATTAGTCCATGACCATCAGGTGCTATTTTTTTACCCAGCGACCAACAGATTCATTTTTGTTAGAAAATGGAATCATTAACAAGGAAGATCAGAATTTGCCTTAAATACGGGAAAAAATCCTGTCTTACTTGAAAACAAACGCAGCTTAACTCTGACTCTTTTTTAAAATAAACCAAGTTATTTACTTTTAATTTTTACCATTTATGGAAGGCTACGCGCAAACGCCTTTCTTCACATGAGCTGAACTTAATTCAGAGTAAGTTGAGGTAGACATATATTAAATAAAGAATGCCTGTTTGGACGTAAAACAGCAGTTAATTCAACTTGCAAAATTCAAAATGCCACAGAACCGGTCTTTTTTACTCAGCCACTTTTCAAGACAAATTGAAATTTTGCTTGGCTCTTGTTTTTTTTTTAGTTTGGCTGATTGTCTTTAGATCGGATCGACCGTAAAAATCAGCTGCATCTAAAAAGGATCAACGCCGCACTTCACATGAGCTGAACTGTATTAACTAAGTTAATTTAACATTATTTATTTATTTATTTATTTATAATTTATCAAAGGCAGGAAGGGCTTTCCCACCATTTACAGCTTTCATTTGTTTCGTCGCATTTCAAGTTAGTTTACTCTGGCTTGAACCGATCACAGGTTTAACTGTGGTGCATCCTTTTTTCTTTGCTATGTTTCCTTTTAAGTTCCCTGATATTATGAAGAGTCCGATATAACAGCTTTGAACAGTTCTGGTCCTGCTTTCAGAACGTCGCCAGAAATCTCGTCACATCAACACCAAAGTAGTCGCGTTCACACTTACTTTACGATGTTGAATTAGTTAGGGGATGCTGTGGGGTTAGTTTAGGAATTGGGTTGATGACGTTGGCAAATGACTGATAGGTGCCAACGAACAACACTAAAAATCCAGTCAACATTAGGCCCCAGGCCGCCACTTGTTTCAGGTCAGGCCGCTCCGGATGAATGCGCACGCGTAGATAAAAAGCTGGTGGTAGGATGTAAATCATGATGGTGCTACCAATGGCGCCAACAAATCCCCACACCATAGCAACCTGCGATAAATATTAAAGGAACAAAAGCTTATAGCATTTGTATTACATCGAGTGTCAGTCAAAAGGCAGCACAAAGGAAAGGGGGGAAGGGGGGAAGGGGGGAAGGGGGAAGGGGGGAAGGGGGAAGGGGAGAAGGGGGGAAGGGGAGAAGGGGGGAAGGGGGAAGGGGGGAAGGGGGGAAGGGGGAAGGGGGAAGGGGGAAGGGGGAAGGGGGAAGGGGGAAGGGGGAAGGGGGGGTGGAAGGCATAAAAAGAGGGAGGGGGTGGGGTTCAAGGGAATTACAAAACGCAAAAGCAGAAGCTCAAACCCGGAGCGAGCAACTTCCATGTACACGTGTTCTTGTCAAGGCGTTTTCATCGAAACATGGTTAAGTTTAACCCACGATTAAGCCAAATTTAAGCAAGGTTTTCTCGTCTAAGAACATGTAGCTCGAGTTTACAAAATACAGTTGTGCCTTTACTTCGAAAAAAAGAAATGATAACACAAAATATTCTCTACGCAATGCATAGGAAGGTAAATACAAAAAGTGGAACAAAATTTTAATCTGGATAAGCGCTAAACAGCCTTTCACGAACCGGGCTCAGTACAGTTTTAGAACGTACTTGACTCGAATTTCAAATAACCTGTTTATGTGCCACAAACCAGCCAGCAAAACGTACAGACCTCAAAGAGGTATTTTTTACCTTTTCATTTTTCTTTTTCACACCTTATACTTCGACCGCGCTCATAGGCTTTTATGGGAAAAAAGCTCTACGCCGGTCCGTGAAAACGCCGCGAAATAAGGCCTGGTATGGGAGTTGCTCGTTCTTGGTTAGGGGCTTCTGGCTAAGGGGAATTATATTGTTTTATGGTATAAGCGCTTTAGAAGATCTCATAACTATTGATAACGAAGGAACGAATCAACTGACCTGTGGGATGTAATACGCCAGGATATATCCAAGAAACACTAAAAGTCCAGTCTCCACCAGCCACGTGACCCTTGAGGGGCCTGTACCTGTTACGTTACTGAAGTATTCTAGCGAGCGTGACGTCGTGGAAGGCTGAGATTGAAGAAGGGTCTTGGTCTCTATTCGCCAAATCAACTGTTTGAAAAGAATAAAACTCATTAACTGCCTTCTATAAAATTATTGTCTAATAAAAAACTGAACTGACATTAAAATAAAATTATCATCCACTGCGGCACGCCCTCGCCCTTGCCAGTAGTTTGTTTTCTTGCATTTTTTCCACCCCTTGTGTTTCGCCAATTCGTGTCTCTTTCTCTCGTTTTAAATCGGCTGATTTAAATTACATTTTCTCGTTAGTTATTGTTTATTTTTGCTGCGTTTAGCGTCCGCTGTATGTCTTCCCTCGTTAGCATGTGCTATACTACCTCAAAAACACCTCAATGTAATTGTAATTCTGGGGCTAAGGCAGAGGGACAGTTTTAGTCAGGCAAAAAATTATAAAATGTGAAGGTTTTGTAGCGTGATAAAGTCCTAAGAGTGTCTGCGTGGGAGGCCATGACAAGCCCCGAAAAAGAGAGATCCCATAACAAAAGAAGTAACGGCCGAGTTTTATTCTGCGCTATGTGGTTCCCTGTAGTTAAAGTTTTTCTATCTGCTCAGTTCCTAGGCGCTCTCCTCCTTTTAAAAGCGAGCGAGCGCGTCATTCGCGCAAGAGACTGATAACCGCTTAAGTCTACCGACGAAGGGCGAAGCCTGAATTGTGAGCACAAAGTAAAAAAAGGAATGCCTTGGTATCGGGCTCCTTATTTTCAGCAGTATTAATCAGTTTCCATACCCTGTTAATGACGGCTCTGCACGGAAAGATGAGCAGTGGAAAACTAAGCAGAAGCGTACATGCGAGAGCCACTCGACCAACGTTAACAAGTACGTCATCATGGCGGTAGTTCTTTGTAATGTCCTGGTCGATGAATTGTCTGAACTGAAAAAGAAAACCACTGTTAATGCTGGCCAAAAACAGGGAATAGACTTGAAATCAGGGTTTTCTAAGGCTTGCGTCAATATCCTAACTTCAAATAGTCTTTGCTGTTATTGTGAAGTGGGCTATTGCATTTAATATCCAGCCTTCAACAACCAGATTGATACAATGCTCCTACTGTTTCAAGTCTTCCACAGGACATTTACAAGGTTGTGGTGAAGCACAGAAAAACTTTATGCCATACCAGCCTTCCTTTCACTGATTACTTTACTGAAGGTATGTCATATCGGACCTTTTCCAGCACAAGAGAGTCTTCCACATTTTTTGTATTTCAGGCAAGAAGAACAGTCAAAGAGGCTTTTTTGGTTCTTTTTTTGTTTCTCTTTTTGAAAAGGTCATTCATTGGACCTAGAAATAGCTAGTAAGATAGTTAATGAGATTCCACCGCCTTATATTCATAAGATGAAGACAAAAGGCTATGACAGCAGACGTCAGTTGCGTTAATGTATTCTTCCGCAAAGTAATGAATAATTAATTATTCATTATAATTATTATTCTGCCACATTTTATGCATGAGATAAAGACAAAAGTCATCAGGGCTAATGTATTCCCCCTCAAATCAACAAGAGGATCAATTTACGTTTCTGGGAAACTGCCCACCTACCCCTCCCTTAAGCCAACATTTTGCCCTGAATGAGAACTAAGTGTTAATGTTAGTTTAGGGGAGGGGTAGGTGGGCAGTTTCCCTGAAACCTTAAACCTTGATCCTAACAAGATGCCCTCTCAGTAAAGAAGTATTAAAGCAGTCCACGCTTCCATGATACTTTTGATCTTACCTGGAAAAATCCAAAGAAGCTGACAAGAACATTCAGAATATAGTTGATTGCCATTGCTGTATAGAGAACAATCCTCTTGTTTGCTCTTGTTTGGTATTGCAGCTCACCATGCATAGGAAGGATGTTAAAATGACATGAAAAAGTCAGTCCGGAGATAGCAATTGCTGTAAGGAAACCACCAAAGTCAATAGGCCACCACTGCACAGGGTTCTTAGGATCATTCACAGGGCCACCAATGTCATTTTTTATTGATTTAAAAATGACAACACAGGCGAGGAACACCACGCACAAAACACTGCAAGATAAAAGTGGTAATTATCATTCACTTTTGGGGGATGCTTGAGTTAACTAAGGAAAGGGCTCTGTTATGCAGTCGTTTCTATCATCTATCTCTCAAGCTTCTCACGTCTTGTTCTGTGCTCCCCATTAACCCTTAGGAAAGCCTATAGAGGAGGAAGTTTCATGTAGTAGAATAGGTGGGTGATCTGATTGTGTGTTGGACGGCACAAAAACTATCAGATGAAAAAGCAACAAACAACCAGAACCTATAAAAGATGTTATAATCATCAAGAGATCAACTTGGGACAGAAAATTCATGAGTCCCTAATAGGAATTAAACCAGTTGAATGACTTGCCACATCCCAGGCAGGCACTCAACTTCCCTGTTAGCAGAGTTGACTTTCTGTTTATTATCGGTGAGAGAATACTTTCTCCTGCCCATGATAAAAAGAAGGTAGAGTAGCTCTGCTAGCAGGGTAGCAATTGATCCATTGAGATACAAAAAATTCATCAAGAGTATGGTCATTTACTAGATTCTTATGTTGCATGCATCCAGCATACATGATTTATTATATGGGTTGAGCTTATTGTTTATTGTTCTCCCTTGCTCTCAGGTTTTTCTCAAGGTACTTCGGTTTTCCCATCTCCTCAAAATCCAGCATTACCAAATTCCATATTAATTTTGACAAGGAAAGGTACACTGAGAACCACTACACAGATAATGTATTTACTTATTTCTTTAATAAACTTTCTCTTATAAAACCACACACTTTTCTTTCAGAAAACCCTTCACTTAGAATACAAATTTAGACCATGTAAAGTTATTGTGGAGATACGTGGTTTGATGTTGTAGCTGTTGCCTCTCTCTCCAAGATGGACGTTAAGTGTCAGTCTCTGCATTCATGTATGTCTTAGAGAGAACTTTACCCTGTATATGATTCTCTATTGCCACTGTACTGGTATTACAGTAAATTACATCATTATCAATACCTGAGAACAGATGTGAATCTGAGTGCATTCAAACTCTTCAGTAATGTAATTGGGAAGATAATTAGCATTGGTATAGTCAGAATTACAATCTTCTTTGACCAGAAAGAATGATGACCAACAAGCAGCACAATAATTGGCTCAATCTAAAAATATAAATTATGGCAGAACCATGTCAAAAGCAAAGCATTACAAGACTGACCCATGATAAGCATACACCCTTTATAAAGTAGACGCACATGTCAGTACACGTATGTCCTGCACTATCTCTACCGGAAAAACCGGCTTTGCTAGGGTTGTTTATCTTTAATTGTCTCATGCCACACATAGTTACTTTTTTATTGATTTCAAAATTTTAACTTCTTTCTGCTGGTAGAAATTGATCTGATGCATGAGAAAGGCCACTGCCTGATGAAGACCAGCAATAATAATAATAATAAAGAGAAACAATACACAAGCATTGGGGGGTCTACGGGAGTGGTCAGTGGGGATCAAAGCCCCTCCTTATTCATAGCACAAACTGAAGCAGAGAACAGGACTGACAAAACTCTTTTAATTTGCTTAGGTTTTGGACGAGCAGACCCCTACTCAGACTTGAACATCTGAATTTGCCACTGCTTTTTGAGGACAATAATATCTGTTATTATGAAGATCTTACAAAGACCCTCTTTGACAAGATCTTGAAACAAAACTGGCATCTTCTAAAATTTTAATGATTATGAAAAAGTATGGTATCTTTTTCATAATATTACTGATTGATATAATTATTATTATAAGAAGAAAAAATTGGCTTTAAAAATGGATTGATTTGTTGTTTCCCATAAAAATAAGTAGATCTAATTATTTTCCTTTTGTATTTCCCTTATGTTTGGTAAAACCATGAATAATGGAAATACAAAAATAAAGTGGTTGTTGTTACATTTTTAGTGACAACAAAATCTTTTCCAGTCCCTGTACGAGGCACATTGAAGGCTGCTCCTTCTTACCTGGTCTGTTATTAGAATCCAGTAGGCAACTGAACACAGGAACAATGTTACAATAAAGACAACTTGTGTAAGAATCTGACAAAAGAAAAAAAATCTAAAACCAGTGCACCACCCAGCTACCAATAAATACATTGAATTTAACCGAACAAAACAATGCGTGAAATCCCCTGGTTCATATTCCTGGCCTCAAAATAAAATCCCTTTGGTGCAGTAGATGGCAAGTAGATGGCAAGTGCAAATAATAGCTATTCTGATCTAGTGCCTCAAAAAATCCTGCCTTATATATACCTTAATCATACAGAGACCCTGCTGGGGGGGGGGGGGAACCCACATCTCTCGTCTGAATTTTAAAACGTCTCGTGTCGCTGTTTATAAAATGCTTCACGTCACTGTTGGAAATTGAACGAAAATTCCTTGTCTTTGTCGGAATTTTAGAAAAGGGGGATAGCGATGTGTGGTAAAGAAACTATTACAGTCCTGCAATTTCTCAGTCAACATTTTGCGTATTGAACACCTATACATCGCCATTCACAATTAACACAATTCACAGGAGGGTCCACTGAAACTCACTGACAAGAGACGTTCTCTGAAGCGCCAGGAAAATTGACTAAAATTACTTCTTCTTAGCATTCAGACTGGTGATAAATTAGCCAAACCACCGTTCTTTGTTGCTTATTCTTGGCTTTGCCGTCACTGTCGCAATTTGGCCGAGGGAAGTTGTCTCTTGTCACGATTTCATTTTATGCTCTGTCGCTACTTTTTGGGTCATGTCGCTTGTCAGAATTTACCCTGGCAGGGCCTCCATACAGTCATATATACAAGGGAACAATAATGACACATCTAAATCAAATGCAATGCCAGTAAAATACAAATGTAATAGAAGGTGGTTGTTTCACACTGTGTGCATCTAACACTTTGTAAAACATTAGACAGCTTAAGTAACAAGAACATCTACATTCCAGAAGTCATGAATAGCAACCGGTCAAAAATTTGATGTCTTAATGCTTGATGGAACGCTTCTGTTTCACACAATGAAACTGACTGCCTTTGTTTTAACTCCCACTGCACAAATTTAACAGGTCAGAGTACTATTGTCTTAAGGTCCCTACAATTCTCTGTTATACACACCTTGCCCTTGTTTCCAAATGCTACATTAGCCACATCCTCTACATTCTTGATTTTCCCTTGACAATATCTCTTGCTGTTAATGATTAAAAATGCTCCATGTGTGGAGGCCATTAATACACACAGTAAAATCACAGATGTCAAGATAAATCCTCCTTGTTGAAATGCAAATGGTAATGACAGGATTCCTCCTCCAACCATAGTTGATACCAGAGTAAATATCGACGAAAAAACAGTTCCGGTTCTCTCATGATCATCGCTACGATGAATAACATGGATAACAAGTGGGGTGGACTCTGTCACAACAGCATTTTCCGCTGTGTTTTCTTCTTCCACTTGTGAACTGAGCTCACTAGAGGTATAAGAAAGCTGAGATAAGCAAACTTACAAATAACATCTATTAAAAGCTCTCTTATTTAAAAAAGTGTAAGTAGAGAGCACTATATGTAATTCTGTTCCACCTTAACAAAACTCTGTTTGAACTCTTTGCTTATAAAAACCGATGCGAAGGCAGCCTATTTTTTCTGCTTTTTGAAAGTGTTAGTTTAAGGGAGCTTTGACTGGACTTGAAAGCTGCAGGTGCCCCATTATTATTAAAGACCTTTACATTTGAGGATGAGGACGACTATGAGTACGAGATTTGACCTAAAGTTTTTTTGCATATTCTCAAAACATCGACTTCCCGGAAAGCTTCATTTTACCGTATTTCACTAGAAAAGTTAGCACTGTTATCTTTAGTGAAGGAGGTTAAGTGCTTTCCTGATTGCAAATTGATAAAATTACTAACATTTGATATCTTGTTTTTTCCAGCACAACATTCTCGCTAAAACTTGCGGTAGTAGAATGACGATGGCTACTACATTTTCCTGCCAAAATGATGCCGCTTCTTGCGCGAGCACTACAGAGTGTTGAGAAAATCTTGTACTTGTAGTCGTACTCGTCTTAGAATTTAAACCTCTCTATTAGTTCACCTTAGTTCCTTCCAAGTCTTTTGAGTCCAATAAGTGGACAGAGTGTGGTTACCACACCAACGTACCATGTGAAGAAGTGGCAAGTAAATCATATTATAAATTCCCATTACCTTTCGGTTAAACTTTGATTGTTTCTCGGTCTATACTTTTTCTCACAGGAGGAAGGGTCTATTAGACAGGGCATGTTTATTCCCAGCGTAGTCAATTGAACATTTGGTAATCAAGCTCAATTGAACTCCAAGCATTCAATTGACTATGACTGGGTTCAGTAATCAAACACAATCTAACTTACCTAAAACTTTTGCCGATCAAACACAATAAAATCTCTGGAAATTGACCACTTCAACAATCAAACATAATTGAACGTTTGAAAATTGAAGCTTCAACAATCATACATAAAACCAGTTTCATCTGGTTTCAAACATAAACTGACCTATATGTTGCATATGTTGCGGTTAACAAATAAGTTATGTGTTATGTGTTAGCTTCAATTACAAACATGAATATACAGGCAAGATGATGGAGTGAGCTGAAAAGGTGAAACCCGGCATGAAACTAACAACTGGAAGTGATAGTTAAAGGTTTTCTTGACTACTCTTTTGCTGTCAGTGTTGATAAAAAGTTAATTGTTAAGAAGCAAAGGAGAGATAGGGGTCCAGCTCTCACAGTAACTGACTATGGTGGCACCCACCAGCTTGGACTTTGCAACCTGAACTGCAACCTGTGTGTTGGCCATTGACTGTCAAAGTTGAAGTGTAAGTCTTATGCCCACTATCACCATTAAGCAATGCCAGAGTATATTTATTTATTTTGAATTAATTTGACAATAAAGATTTTAATTAAACTCCCCAAAAAGCTCTTGTTCGATAATGTTCGATTACTGAACCAATTGAACAACAATCAACCGACTGGGTTTGATTGATTTTTGGTTTGGTTTTGTTTGATTGACAACGTCAGGGTTTATTAGAGTGGGGCATCTAATTGAGAGCTAGTGAGAGGGTGCTTATTAAATCATTTACGTTATGTACGCATAATTTATGAAAAGACAAAGGGGGTAAAACAGCTCCCCTGAGACCTTCACTGGGAAAACAAAAACATACAAGACAAACAGGTCAAGGATCATGTGTCATTTGGGGGAATGTTTGATGAATCGGCCAACATCTGGGTCGACTGTCGATCAATATATCGGCTGCTATGTCAGCCGATACTCAGTTGACTCTCAACTGAGATGTCAGCCGAGAGTCGATAGACAGTCGACCAAGTATCGACCAACATCTCGGTTGAGAGTCATTTTCCTGTCGGTTGAGTGTCGGTCAACAGATAGCATCAGTAGCGTGTCGGCAATGTATCGGTGAATCCTTGGTCAAGTACTGGTGAGGTATTGGTGGTGTATCGGTTGACAATCAGCATCACCTACAGTCGGTCGATATGTTGGCCGTGTGATGTTTAACTCTCGGTCAAGCATAAGCCAACAAAATCGACTGACAGTCGGCCATGATAGCATGGGTAGTGTGTTGCCAGTATATCGGTGAACTGTTGGATGACTATCAGTAAGGTATTGGTTGTGTATCAGTCGACAATCGCTATAGCTATATATAAATCAGCGATCCATCGGCAAAGTACCACCCAACTATCGACTGATAGACTGTAGCAGTCAAGTACTAGCCACGTCTTGACCGATTATGCAGCCGATACTAGCCTGCCACTCGACTGATGCATCGACCGACATGTCAACCAACATTTCTACCAAGGTATCGGCCGTTACATTGGCCAAGTGTCGGTGATATGCTGACGATCCCTCAGCAAAGTATCGACCAATAGACTGTAGCAACCGAATGTCACCAGCAAATTGGTCGACTGTCAACCAACATC
Source organism: Porites cylindrica (assembly GCA_964035525.1). Taxonomy (NCBI): domain Eukaryota; kingdom Metazoa; phylum Cnidaria; class Anthozoa; order Scleractinia; family Poritidae; genus Porites; species Porites cylindrica. The sequence continues at coordinate 57,729,696 of OZ037777.1, read as the reverse complement.
TTGGCCGAGAGTCGAGCAAGTATCGGCCAACATAGAGGCCGATATATCGATTGACAGTCAACACAGATGTTGGCCGATACATCAATCAAAAGTCCCCCAAAAGATCCCAGGTCAATCGGTCAGCACTGTCAAGTTATGAACAATAGAGCTATTATGGACTTGTTGTATCGCGTATACTTTGATTCTAGACAAAACTCTCTAAACTTCTTCTAAAACCGCGTCCAGTATTTGACTAAAATAACATTTAATATATTCTCACAGTTTTGAAAGAAAATAACCTGGAAGAAATGCAGATTATAAGGTTACATCGACAGGCTAGGATGAAGAAAACATTGCGCAACTTAATTTCGTGCTTGTGTATTTCTGGGGAAAAACAACCCTAGTAAGCTAGAGTCCAATGAGACAGGCTTAAAGCTATTTTGCTTAGGTCATATACAAGATATGCTTTAACGGATATACCGTCTGAAATTAAAATCATGAATTTCATATCTACAAAAATACATCAATCTGCAGTGTTAGCTGGACATTGATGAAAGTTTCACTCCACATTTCACGAAATCCACACCTAAAAATGTACTTACGTAATTATATTAAAAGACGAATCATCTGAAGATTGTTTCTCCACTCTCTCGGCCATTCTTAGTTCCAGAAACTAAGACAAAAGGCGTCTTGCAATACAGTGTAATAATTATTTCTCCATTGTCTTTTGTGGAGTGTTGCTGTTTATCTCTCACGCTTGACTCACGCTTGCAGTCTGTCACGTGCTCTTAACCGGAAGTTCCTTGGAGGCTTCCCTGTTGTGTTCAGTCTCTCTCGTCTTGTTGTGACGTAATGGTATGGTGGCTTGGCTGAGCGAAGGTGGAAGGAACTTAAACGAACTGCTGTAGTTGTTAGTTTATATTATAGGATTCAACAAAATGAATGTCTTAAGGACTTGTAAACAGCTGTCAAGACTTGGACAAAACACTGTGGGTTTATTTACATTGATTATGTGTATAATTAGTTGAGCGCTATTGCTCAGATCTGCTCGCAAAAGATTTGTGCATGTGCTTGCTTCAATGTGTGGTGTGTTTGAGGTCTTCTGTAGGTGGTATATGTTATATAGGCTCACCGGTGTTGTCATTATGTAGAGATAATATTTTGATTGCATCTTTTTTTTACAGCAGATAATTCAGCAAGGAATAATAAGAACCTTAATACGGCTTCAGTCAACACAAACAGAGACTCAGGTTCGTCACATACTATTGTAGCTTTGCTCATGGTGAAATTCGTAGTACTAGGTTATATTCATTCGACTACTGTTATCAATATTATTCAGCCTATATGCTGACAAGGGATTTATCATTACTATTTTTTCCCTTGTTTTGCAGAACTTGAGGGAGACCCTCTATCGAGTTGTACCGGAAAAACAAAAAGAAGTCGCAGATTTTAGGAAAGAATATGGGGACCGATCTCTGGGGGAGTATACCGTTGACCAGGTACATTTCACACTTCATGTCATTATTGTGACAATTGCATCATCGTTCGCTTTACGATTCTATCACCACTATCTGCTCCGAAAGGTGTAAAACAGTGAAATAATAATTTTTTTATAAATTATTGGAAGCATTGTAAAAATCACTTCACTTTTAAGTGGACCACATCATTTAACAAGTGACAACAGAAAAAGTACGCTTACAACAATTATGGAACGTTCTAACGATTATTATCTATTTTAACCCAGCTTGGTTATGCTCTGTTATCTCTTACAAATGCATTGTGATGTGGTTGTTATTCATTAGGTAAATCCTGTTGAAAATATGACTTGTTTCTCCTACCGTTAAACAAGAACTGAAAAAAAAAACGAGCAGTATTTCTAGATGATATGAGACATCTTGTTTTCTGATGAAAATCCCTTAGCTTGGACTGTGGTGAGGTGAAACTTGATCTTTGTTATGGGTTCTGCAGAAGCATGAAAACTTGAATTCAGGTGTCACTTATAAGCCAGTTTATCATAAGTCAAACTTGGCTCCTACTTCCCTAAATCGTAATGCATCTTGTCTGTTAAATATCCCTCAACCTTGGAATCTAGTTATTTTTTTAGCAAGAGTTTTTATAATTCAAAAACTAGACTATTGTGTACCAAGTATCAAGTCAGCAATAAATGAAGCAAAGAATTACACAGGACCACAAATCCTGTATTAAAAAATACATTTCAAAGTTAATGAATTTAGTTCAACAAGACATTAGCAAAAGGAGGATATAACCATCCTCCCATCGTGCATTGTGGTCAAACTATATTATCAAACGGCTGAATCCCAGTGTGACTCATTTCAAAATTTCGCAATACAACACAAGGAGACAAGAGAGAAATGATTCCTTAGAAATCCAGTATAGTCCAAAAACTATATTGATTGTACAAGGTACATGTACATTGTAGCAACAGTTGCCCTTCTCAGGTCTAAGAATTGTTTGCCACTTAAATTTTTTGTTGAGATTGTTTGACCATAAGTAAATAAAAGCTTACTGATAAACCTTGGCTATGGGGGTCCGCAGTGAAATAAATGTTCAATAATACTTCTTAGAATCTGGCTACATGTTTTTTAGTAAAGTATGCATTTAATTTCGAAAGTATCAAAGAAGCTGGCTACATTCAATGATTAACATGACCAGTGGATATCTTACTCAGGGTTGCCACTGCCAGGGAAAAGTCCGGGAAAAACAAAAAATTTTCAAGGTCAGGGAAAAGTCAGGGAAAATCCTTGATATTGTCAAAGTCAGTGAAAAGTTCAGGGAATTCTGTTTTCCAGTTTATAGTTCATAAGTTTTCTTCGACACTTTGAAATGTGTTTTCCTTCAGAAAAGATGAAAAGTATGCTATAAAGCAAGCACAGCAATCAATTTGACACTCTACGCCTGACATACACCTGTATGTAGTAGTTGTGGTCAGTGGTTTTCGTTCTGAATGCTTTCTTCCAAATTCCTTCTTCCTCTTACGCGAAAAGCAGAAAGAGGTTGAAAATGAAGAGAAAAATATTGACAGCCTACAAAAAAAGCTAAAGTGAATGTAAACATCGATTGTTTTTCATTAATAAAAGGTCTGTGAAAAGTCGGGGAAAAGTCAAGGAATTTTTAACTTTCTGATGAGTGGCAACCCTGTTACTGAGCTGGCCTAGATGTATATAACGACATATACCCCTCTTTCGCAGCTTCAAACACTGTTGACCTCCAACTCTACTGTCGTGAAACAGTAGCTACAGTCACAGTAATCTGCTGTCTGAATATGAGAAAAAGTAAAAGGATGCTAATTAATTGGAAACTTGTTGAAAATATTACCAAATGCACTCCTGCAACGGAAACTGCAATGCAATGAAATAATAATTAATAAAAAACCAAAAAGTGATTAATTTTTAGAGTTTATTCCATTTATTCTTATTCTGGAATAAACGGGTGCTTAGAATACCTAAAGATTTTGACTTCTGAAAATGAAACAGTCATAAAACTCCTTTTGTGTTAACATCTGGCTTGTTTTCAAGGTTTATGGAGGAATGAGAGGTATTACAGGCCTGATTACAGAGACATCACACTTAGATCCGAATGAGGTTAGTTCTCAGTTAAAGAAACAACTTACATCTGTACTTTAAAAGAACCTAAGAGGAATCTAAATTAATTTATGTGATGTACTTTTGATGTATAACAACATTGCAAGGTCTGAAGGGCATGTACATCTATAGCAATGATGTCATTTGCTGCCCCCCACCCACCAAAAGAATCTGAATGGGCATCCCATAAAATGTGATGGAAAAAGGGGATAAATCAACATCCACGATTTATACGTACGTGTAGATGCAAGTCAAACAGTGTTCTCCTTATCAGGCAGTAACCGGTAAAATTTACCACTTAAAACATGTTACTAAAATTAAATAAGTTGCCATAAAGATATTAATCATAATTATGTATAAAGGGTTTAGTTTTATCATTTGTCTCACGATTGTCACTTTGATATTGATCGCAACATTTCGACCGCACACTGCAGGTCTTCATCGGGCGAAAGTGTCAATTTACTGGGTTGAACTATCTGTACCACCGTGGTTGTTAATGATTGGTGTGTCAAGAAAGGGAATTGTGATGACACATTAATCATAAAAGATTCAGAAGGATGCCTTACTACAAATCTTTACAGAAAACCTACACACACTGATCAGTAACTGTCTTATGACTCACACCGTCCTCAATCGGTTAAACGCGGTGTTGTCAAGTGTTTATACGATTGATCGAAACCTCTGAGGAAAAGAATTATTTAACTTCTGTCCTTGTCTCCAACGGATACCCCTATTCTTTTATGACTAACATAACAAAATCCAAGAACCGACAGGCCTCTGACAAAGAACCTGCAACGGAAATTAAATCCACAGCAGTTCTGCATACATCAAAGGTGTATCTGAACCACTTCATCGTTGCCTACAACAGCATGGCGTACGACCTGTTTTCAAATCCAATACAATACTAAGATCGCACTTAGAGCAACCTAAGGATCCGGTGGATCCACGAAAACAAGATGGAGTAGTGTATAAGATTCCTTGTGAATGCAGCAAAGTATACGTTGGCGTAACAGGAAGGTGCACACATGAACGAATTAAGGAGCACGACAGGGATATATCGCTTTCACGAACTCAAACTTCAGCCATTTCTGAACACGCAAATGAGACCGGACATTATCCACTCTGGGACAAAGTTAAGTGTATTGACCGAGACCCTCACTGGTACATGTACTCTCGTAGAGTTGAGAAGGCTATCCACAGAAGTCTTCACCCTAACAATATCTACAGGGTTGGTGGGATTGAGATTCCTGAATCATGGATGCCTACACTCAAACAACATGACAACCGACCTGTACCACAGCGCACCGCCGAGGGATCAGTTTCTTCCTCTCACAATGCCAACAATGCTTTGGATCGAAACCCACCAAGCTTGAGGTTTGTGATGCACCATTCACTAACAACGTTGGTGGTACAAATAGCTCAACTCAGTAAATCGACTCTTTCGCGTGATGAAGACCTGCAGTGTGCAGTTGAAACGTCACGATCAATATCAAAGTGACAATAATATTGTGAGACAAACAATAAAACTAATCCCTTTATTAAATAACTTGTTTCAAGGAATATGCAAGTTATGACCCAAGCCGATCCTAACAAGAAAAGAAAGTAAATACATAAAAACAAAAAGTATACACAGCTATTCTTTCAGATTACTGACTAGTTTCTTTCTTTACTGGTCAAGAATGGCCCCTTACCTTCTGAGCTAAAATTATGGGAGAACACTGGTCAAAACTAAAAAATTTCAGCATAAGTAGATGATGTCCTTTGATATTGCAATTTTTTGGTTGGCACACATATATTGTTAAGTTAGGATGGCTCTTTTTGTGTTGGCAATCCAGCATCATTGAGGGTGAAAATTACTTGATAACATTGACTTGCAGTTGACTAAATTTGTTTAGGGCAGTCTTAGTTGGAAACTTAATTTTACCTTTTCGTGTGTCTAGGGTATTGAATTCCGAGGTTATACAATTCCACAGTGCCAAGAAGTAAGTAAAATATTAAACAATGAATATTATGGGATAAGGTTTGGCTTGATTTGTCAGTAGGGAGCAGATAAATAGATTAAACAATGTATATTTCATGCACCTCCATGTTTCTTTACCCGATACAGAATATTCTTAGTTCAGATAACTACCATTTGATTTGGAAACATCCAGTAATTGTACATTTCAATGAGAATTGCTTGTGTTTATGCAAGCTGGTCATGACAATATTATGTGCCCCAATAGCATAATATGAAATAGGTTATACAAATTCACCTTGATATGTTTGTATTGTGCTAAAAGGAACTAAACATGACCAAAAAAACTGAAGAATTGTCTTGTTTAAAAAAGAATGGAAGGTAAATGCTAAAGGTGCTCTTGGCAAGTAAAAGTCTGGGTTCAACTTGAAGTGGAATGCATTGTGGGATGCAATGTGGCAGCTTCATGGCTGTATCTATTATTATTGTTTTTAAATGGCCAAACAAAAACAGATGCAAAGCCCCATTATTTGTTCTCTTCGGATGAAATTCATAATCGTGATGATCAAAAAATTAGTACAACAACTGCCAAGTGCTGCTTGGCCCCCCCAAAAAAACTAGGAACCAAATAGTTGGAAAAAATAACAATACATCCAAACAGGCAGCCTAAAAGCACATTGAGCAAGTGGAGGGCATGCCATACATGTAAGTGTAAAGGCAAAATGTGTAAGCGAGAGATCAAGGGATAAAAGACCCATGCCTGTATCTCTGTCATGTGTTGATGTTGTACAAGATTTTCTTGGTAATTGCAATGTCCTCATCTTGTTGTGAGAGGACAAAATGTGAAGGCCTTGCTTTACGGGGTAATGAGCCATGACCAATTATTGTTATAAAAGTGTCCTCAACCAATGGTTATGTTGCTTCATTTTACGTACATGTACATTTAAATTGTAGCATCATTGAAATTTTAGGGAGAAAGGTATGGCTTATCTTTCTGGAATTTACAATATAATTATTGTAGCTAGTACTGACTGTCTGGGATGTTTTGTGTATATAGCTTTTACCAAAGGCTGAAGGTGGTGAAGAGCCGTTGCCTGAAGGGATTTTCTGGTTACTGATGACTGGTGAAATTCCAACCAAAGCTCAGGTTAGTTGATTTACTTAACTTTACCTTTCCTTGCCACGGCCTGGGAAAGCTTTTGTCAAGTTGTCAGGGATAAGTAGATTTTCCTGCCGGCCAAGAAACTTTTCATATTCACTGGCCTAATGTGCAAAGGACCAGGCAAGTCTTACAAAAATGTAACACAATTGACTACAAAACGTGCTGTCTAGAGTGGTCATTCTAAATCCAAATGGGATTTTTTAAGTTTTTGCCACAAGCCCATCACTCCTGGGCATAGTTAGGGAATGCATTACTTAGGAATAGACTGATCTGGCTGAACAGTACAGCCCTAACAAACAGTGAAATCATCTTCCTGACTGAACTGGTCTGGCCAGGTGGTTCTTATCCATAGTAAGTTTCCTGGTGAACTAGACAAGAAAGTAAAAGCTGCTTGCCAATAGGAAAAGTTGTGGTACCATTTAAAATGTGCACTTAATGGATACCTCATTTTCAGGGAATGCTATACTGTATCTACATCTAGAACTGGGCTTGCTGGAGATTTGCTGCATTACACTTCATGTAGCAAGAGAGAAAACAGAACAGAACAGAACAGAACTAATATGTCAAACGCATGTCAAAAGTTCATTGTGAAATTAGCCCATCAGAAATTTTCATTGAACAGCATAAATTATCATACTGTATGTAATTCTGACAGTTGTGTCTCATCAAAGTTATAAAACTTCACAGAATCCCTACCTCTCTAATGCTCAGTAATGTGGAAATTAAAGGAGCTGTGTCACCGCATCGACTTCATTTTGTAAAATTTTGCCAATTACTCGCCCTCGGTCACTATGGAAGTTAATGTAAGCAAACAATACATGTAAATGACTAAATCAGAGATCCGAGACAAACAAATATGTCTCTCGCGCATTATTTTTGAAGTTGCAAGCGGCAGGGATCAACTTTGAAAAACTGTCAGGCTGAACACTCAGTTTTCAAAAACCCTAATTTCAATCCAATTCAATCTTCTTCAGTTTTGCTCTTCCGTGGAATCTGTTGTTTCTGCTGTGTTATTTTAGCCTTCCTTTAATGTTTTAAGCGGTTATTTTAATGTTTCTCTTAATTTAACAGGCATTTTGTAATTACCTAATTTGTCTGAATTTCATGACACAGCTCCTTTAAGCTTTCTCCATTTGGTTCCAAAGTAAAGGATGGCCCTCATCACCATAGACAACAGGAAAAGAAAATTGAAACGAGGGCATAAAATTGACCCACTTGACATTTATTCCTTTTTTTTTACAGGTTGACAGTTTGTCGAGAGAGTGGGCAGCCCATGCTGACTTGCCACAACATGTTGTACAAATGTTAAACAACTTTCCAGAAACCATGCACCCAATGAGTCAGTTCAGTGCTGCCATCACAGCCATGAACACAGAGAGCCAATTTGCCAAGGCTTATGCACAGGGGGTGCATAAAGCTAAACACTGGGAGGTAAAATCAGCAATGAGTGGCTGACATTGTCATTAATTTTAAAAATTTCTAATATGTGAGGTTTAATAATATTCAGAGTGCAGGAGAAATATTTGTCAACTGAACAATCACTACAGTTTTGTATGCAACTGATGAAAGCTTGGAACAATTTAAGCTTGACGGGATTTGATCCCTGACTTCTGTAGCACCGTTGCAATGAGCAATTTTAATTGTCAGGTTCACCTATTAATGATACACATTTGTTGGAAAAAATCTTACTTGTCATTTGTTGACACCTTGACACATGGTGTGACATTAAGCAGGGGCACCCAACAACAATTTTCGGAAAAATATCTGTTTGGAAGACGATTTGAGATCTAGAATTTTCGGAACATTTGTTGTAAAATTTCTTGCTTGCCTGCCTCTCCTAGGATTTTCAAACATCTAAAAAATGGTAAAATTGCCCATTTTCAACGGATTTTTACCCTAAAAAGGTCACCTAGAATTTTCGGGAGCCTTTTTTCTGGCTGAAATTTTCGAAAAGGTAAGTTTTCATCCCTATAATTTTCGGATCACTAGACTTTCAGCTAGGAAATCCGAACAGATGAAAAATTTATAGGGGAAAAAAATATGCCCATATCCACCGTTTAAATACTAAAACACGTTTAACAATGCTATGTTTAAGTGGTTTTGAACTATCTTCTCGTTGGGTGCCCCTGATTAAGGATAGTAGGCGGTTATGATCCCACTAGTCTGGAAAGGCTATTAACACTTGGATATAGGACAAAAATGTCAACATTTAGGGATTGTTTTTTCATTGAATTCTCCTGCTCCCATGGTTGATTAGAACTTAAATATTACCCATGTTCTACATTGTATAGACCCATTCCAAAAACAGCAGCTCTTCGTTAAATATTTTTTGGTTTATGTTAAAATTAGCTTTACTGTATCTTCCCTCTCAGTCACAAAGTTCAAAAACAGTGTAATTTTTTGTCTTAAAATAATTAATGATATTAATGAAGCTAATTTCAACATAACATAACATAACATAACATACATGTTTATTCAAACTCATAATAACTACATGAATTTGAAAGGGAGAGTCTAGAGGTTAACCCTATGAATAAAACTCTCCTAAAAACAACAAACAAACAATAAAAATTACAACTTTAAAAAGGATTTGAGTTTACATTTAAAAAGTTCAAGGGAACCGGCTTCAACAACATTACTAGGTAAATTGTTCCAGTAACTAATTACATTGTTAAAAAAAGAATATTTAAAACAGTTGATTCTAGATAATTTACAATAAAGCTTATACGAGTGATTTGCCCTAGTGGATTTGACTTTTGCGAATTGAAAGAATTCCTCAAAATCCAAGTGTAATAAGCCAAACACGATCTTATAACATTCAACAAGAGAGGAATATGTCCTACGACTGGACAAAGATGGCCAATGTAACGAGTCACAACGCTCTTCATAAGACATATCACCTCTTTTTTGCCTAAGAGCTAATCTTGACGCGCGTCTTTGCACGCTCTCTATTGCATGAATATCTTTGACAAGATATGGGTTCCAGACTGGAGCAGCATACTCTAGAAGTGGTCTGACCAATGTTTTGTAAAGTAATGAAAAAGTTGTTGTATTAGCTGTTCCAACAGACCGTCTTATTAGCCCTAGGACTTGGTTCGCCTTATTCACCATAGTACTAATATGTTCACTCCAAGTAAGATCTTTTGATATAATAATTCCAAGATCTTTAAAGCTCTTGACATCTTTTAAGGCTATACCTAGTTTATAATTCGTAGTCGATTTGTCACGAGAATGCGTTATTCGCATTGCTTCACACTTTTCCTCATTGAAACAAAGTTGCCATTTTTTCGCCCATTTACCAAGATTATTCAAATCAGTTTGAAGGTATTGTTCATCGAGACTAGGGTTGCGAAGCTCTCTGTAAATCTTAGTGTCATCCGCAAATAATTTAATTTTTGAAGAGACACTATCAACGATATCATTTATATATGATAGGAATAAAATTGGACCAAGAATAGTTCCCTGTGGGGTACCAGATATCACAGGTGCCCAATCAGAAAAAGTCCCTCTTACAACAACTCGTTGCTTTCTACACGTGAGGAAATGCCTCAACCAGTTAAGAAGTTTGCTCTCAATACCGAGGCTATATAACTTTATGAGTAGACGCTCATGAGGAACACTATCAAAGAAAAGAGTATAAAACTAGCCACCATTTGTGGAGTGGTTGTATTCCCTTGTTCATGGTTGTTGTTAACTATGACCATCTTTTCTGTTTTCCAGTATACATTTGAGGACACCATGGAGCTGACAGCCAAAATAACAACCGTTGCAGCCTACATCTATAGGAACGTCTTCAAGGATGGAAAAGTTGCTCCCATAGACCCCAATAAAGACTGGGCAGATAACTTGGCCACTATGCTGGGTTTTGAAGACCCCATGTTTCATGAAATGATGCGACTTTACCTTGTTCTTCATGCTGATCATGAGGGAGGTAATGTCAGTGCGCATACCACTCATCTTGTTGGTAGCGCTTTATCAGATCCCTATTTGTGTCTTGCTGCTGGAATGAATGGACTGGCTGGACCGCTGCATGGTCTTGCTAATCAGGTAACTACATCATTTTGTAGAGCATGCCCTGAGAAAACAGCTGATAATTATTTCGTGATGCCACCACAATGGTTAGGGTCAAGTGAAAATATTTCTACACTCTGGTTTGATTTCCACTGATGCGTTTTTGGCTACATACGTAAATTTTAATCACGTTAAAAAAAAAATAGAGGCAAGATAAAAAGTGCTGAGTTTAAAAAAGAAGTTGAGCAAGGTTCAAGTTTTATGCCTACCAGCAACCTTTCATGCATTGCCCCTATTTTATTTCCAAACGTAAATTTTACACACCTGCAGATGTTAAAATTACATGACACTGGAAATCGGCCCTTAGTCACTTAGTTATAAAACTACACTACCACCCTCTGTTATTCACTCCAATAATTGAGTCACAAGATTTGTGCTAAAGTCAACATTAGACTCGCCTTTTTATTGTTGACTTTTTAGATGCATTTTCAAAGGGCTAACTCAATGTTAAGTAATGGTCCAGATAAGAAGGAAAGGACCAAAACGCAGTGAACACGTCGGAATGCAAAAAGGTGCTAACTTTACTATTGTCTCTACTAAGGTTCTGATTGGTTTAAACATCAAATTTTACGAAATCTTCGCAAAGCAGCATGTACATCAATCCTTTTTTTTCTATCCAACTTCCTTATAACAAAATCTCGTCTGAGTCTAAGTAACACAGAAATCGTATGTGCGGATCATGTAAAATTGTGAACATTTCTTGGCCATTGTTTGCAACTCTTGTGATTGGTCGAAATGTTTTAACACAAAAATACACCCTTTAAAAGTGGAGTTTAAATACATTTTCTTTCGTAAACAGCCTTTTTGTAGATTTATGCACTCTCTGCGTAAAAATGAAAACATTTCTATGTGAGGAAAGCGTATTGCGCCACAACAATAGAAATTGCTTTCCTTCTTACCTGGATCATTACTTAAAAACCATTATGAAGTTTTAACAGACATCTTAAGGCAAATTTGCATGCATTCAGTTAGCGTCTGTTGCCTACTGCTAACAAAAGAACACACAACTTCAATCATAAACGAAACAAATCTAAATCCCACACGTACAATTGGTTTCTTTCTCTAACAGCATATCCTTTTTCCCTATAATAATGGACCTTTTCCAGCCATAAAGTCACTTTCTTTTGCTCACAACGGCACTAGCACTTACCAGTGAAAGCAACTGACGAAGGAAACCATCGTAGATTTCCGAAACCACTTCCAGTTCTTATCAAGTCTCTAAGGCTACCATTGATTGTTAAAGCCCAAATCCCTTCACTTTAACAATGTTAAAGGAATTACACATAATAGGGTCAAGTGACAATATTTCTACACTAGTGCAAAAAGGGAATCTGTTTTGCACAGAATATAATTTATGGTTAGATGCAAACCATGAATAAACTTCCAAGGTTTTATGTTATGAAGACAGGTCACTTTAACTACCAAGAAAATTACGCATTAAAACTTTCACTTCCAGTAGCTAGTCTAGATGTTATATATGTACATTTTAAAAAATACAAGGGCTTACCTATCATTCTTCTTGCTGCAAACTGTACTGGTACACACATGTATGAAGCCCTCTAAACCTGATACAAAATTTTTATCGTAATGCAGGAAGTTTTAATCTGGATCACAAACATGCTGAAAGAAGTTGGAGAAGACCCAACTGATGAGAGAGTTCGGGAGTTTGTGGAGACAACATTAAAGAGTGGGGTAAGTTATGAATGCAACAATAAAAGTCCAATAATTTTTTATCACAACATTTGAAACTCCTGATGAATCAAACTTCTACTTTTCAAAGCAGACTCGTTAGACATACCATAAAATTCCAAAAATAAGCCCCTCCACGTATAAGCCCCTCCAAATATAAGCCCCCCAAACCAGTGACGCAAAAAACCTTCCACTAAATCGCCCCTCCAAACATAAGCCCCCTGGAGGCTGATGCGTGGAAAATTACCCTCAAATACAAAGCAAAACAAAGCAAAAACGGTAAATTTACCTCCAACTATAAAGTTAGCCCAACTGATTTTGAAACGCAAATTTCCCTCCATAGATAAGCCCCTCTGAATATAAGCCCCTCCAAAAGTAAGCGCCCCAAAAAGGGCCTTTGAAAAATATAAGCCCCAGGGCTTTTTATTGGAATTTTACGGTATGTTAAGCCTATTTACATCATTTTTCATAACATTACAATTATTATTATTATTCATTCAAAATATTTCACCATTAATTTTGTAATTTGCTCCATCATAACCAACCGGTACCTACCATATTTGGAAGATGTAGGTAATGTTCAACTTAATTAATAGGTTGTTCCCTGAATGTAAGATGGCAACCTCTTTTCCAGGTGTTGGCATGGCTGCCTAGATGTTTATGCAAGAGTAATCCAAAAAAAATAAATTAATGTTGGCTGTCCGAGGGTAAATTAGCTGAACTTACTGATTAAAACTGAACTGATGAAATGCAGGAATATTCAAAAATCTTGATACATGGATGCTATCTACGTTTTGAGGAGTATCTGCATGAAAAGAAAATGTCTCTAAATCCTAAAACACTGCCGAGAAACTGACAAACGTTTTGAAGAAATTCTGGGAGGACGTAAGGTTGTTAAGAACATGAAATATTTTGAATGAATAATAAAAGAATTATGAATTCGAAGCCTTTTTATCCACCTCAGCCGATAACAATCCCCTTCACATCATAGTCAGCCTCAGTCTCATTCAATAAGAGACCATTTTACTGTTGTGGGCTCAGTACCCTAGCCTTCAAGTGAATGTGAGGCTGAGGTTGACCTTGTTTAGATACAAACCTCCTTTGTTTTCTTATGGAAATTATGCTTAAAAAACTAGTAAGCATAAGAACATGATTTACTTAAGAAGGCTGGGAGGGTTTTATCGAATCAAGGTCAACTCTAGCCTTGTTTCCATCTGTAACTGAAAAATGGGCTATAGTTTAAAGTTAACAAATTTTTGTTTAATTTAACAGCAAGTTGTACCAGGCTTTGGACATGCTGTTTTGAGGCAGACAGATCCAAGGTACACAGCTCAGCGGGTTTTTGCTCTGAAGCATCTACCTGATGACCCCTTGTTCAAACTTTGTGGCCAGCTTCTAAAAATTGTCCCTGATGTTTTATTGGAGCAAGGAAAAGCCAAGAACCCATGGCCAAATGTTGATGCACACAGTGGCGTGTTATTGCAGGTAAATACCGCATTTGTACATTGACCTGTCAACACTACAATATTATATCTAAACGTAACATTTCAGGCATTTCCTGGTGTTGTTGCACCCAAGGGCATGCTGATGCAGGTTAATAACAGGAAAATATCAGAAAATAACAAGTCGATCACCTGCAAAACACTTGCCAGTTCATTTCAAGAGAACACTTGAAGAAACTAATAATTTTTTGTTTACTAAAGGAAAAGATGTGAAATATGCATGTAAGTGTTTAGTTATTCAGCTAATGAAATGTTATAGCGTGCGTACAAACAAAAACCTCTGAAAATAGTTTTTATACTACACGTCGCTGGCAACCTGTTAACAATGGGTTGTGTTGTCTGTACAAGAATGAAACTGCAGTCTTATATTTTATACTGTATTTCTTTCTGGTTTTCATTGGCCCTGGGCAACAATAACAACCAGTTGCCTAGGGAAGCCAAGAAGCGTCCTTCATTTTACTCGCACTCCGTGGTCTACGTCTCCAACACTTTCCTATGGGGGAAAAAAAGGGTCAGAGATGTAGACCATGGAGCGAAAGTAAAATTATTAATTATTATTATTATTTATTATTTATTATTTATTATTATTATTATCATTATTATTATTATTATTATTTATTTTTTTTTTTGTTTTGTTTTGTTTTTTTTTTAATAAAAACAAAACTTTATTCATAGAATAAAAAAAAAAATAGACTATTTACAGATTCAAGAATATGAAATATTAAAATATATACCCTATGTACATTTTTCTTGTCTACGAAAGAGAATTGTTGTAAAATGACTATCTAAAGACTACTAATAACAATTATAAAAAGGATCAAAAAGTTGATAAAAAAAAATAAAAACTATTTAAAAATAATAATTCAAACTGATAAAAAGTTACTACTTAAATTCTGGCTTGCGCACTTTCCGATGTAATGTCAATGTCAGATATATTGGCTGCTCTTCTCTTGCTCCTGGTTCCTCTGAGACACAGCAATTATTATTATTATTATTATTATTATCATCATTATTATTCGAGGGAGTTGATCATGATTTGGGTCAAAGAAGAGCGTCAGCATTGTGGGCAGGCATTGAAGTATCTTTTTAATTTGTTTGTTTGTTTGGCGTTTCAGTTCTATGGCTTAAAGGAGATGAGTTATTACACAGTACTGTTTGGAGTTTCACGGGCGCTTGGTGTTTTAGCTTCATTGGTGTGGTCACGTGCGCTGGGCTTCCCAATCGAACGCCCAAAGAGTATGACAACAGAGTTAATGAAAGCAGCAGTTGGAGCTAAATAACTGACAAATACTTCAGCAAAATAATAAGGGTAGAACTTTTTTTACTTACGATAACTAGCGAACTGCTCGAAACAAGATCTGTGTGGTTTTTGAATGCACTTTTTTCAGTCATGTCTGGTCAACTTAATCATCTATTTGTAACTATCTTTTTGCCCATAACAGGGACTATTTATCAACTAGAAATTTTGAAAACGAATTGCACCTTACTTAAGTATTTTTAGCTATTTAGTCAATAGAAAGACTGCAAGAAAATGGCTACTTTTTCAATAAATATTGGTGTGTTATTACTACTGAGGGCTGACAAGGCCTGTCGATGGAATATGCAGTTTGTACTCAATGTGCAATACTTGTTTTAATGTTGATTAAACCTCTGTTTATGTGCTTAGCGCTTTGTCCATAAAATATGTTTATCATTTAACCTCTGGTTTATTGAACTTTGTTGTCTGATGTCGATGATACACGGCGATTGGTATGAATATTAATGTAGCCTCAACTAGAACAAGTATTTAATAAATAGAGGATACTGTATTACGTGACCGCAAAAAAAGATCGATATTCGCAATTTCTCTTAGAATCTCGGATCCAATTTAAACTTGCCAGTAACGCCCAGTGGGTATACTCAATATTCTGTGGTCCTTAAATAAATAGTTACTTGGCCTGCGAATACTTATATCGTTGGTTCTCTCCACCCGAAAAATCACTTTGAATGGCTGATACCTGTTCGGTAAGCTCCATCCTTATCATATTGCGTCATAATTCCGGTCTCTCGATGTAAATTCTGTAAAATTGTATTTTTCACTGCTTTCTTCCACCCGCCACGTACTAGCCTCCCACGCAGACGTTCTTAGGGGTTCATAACTGCCACAACGCGCGACGAACCCCAAAGAACGTCTGCGATGGAGGCTAGCCACGTACATGCTATTCTGATACTCTTCCCGGTTCTCACTAGGGGGGTCACTCAACAAAGTTTTTTTTCGCTCCGTGGTCAAACCCCTAACCCTACTCAATAGCACCCATGTTTTTAGGTACCCCCCTTCAATCATGTTAAAAGATTTAAGGGCCCCCCTTTCTTACATAATACCCAAATGGTAATAACAAATAACATTTTCTTTACTTTACCGTTCTTACTCACTGTCACTTCCGAATGTGCCAACTACATAATCATCATCTGAGAGTGATTCGTCATCTTGCTGGTCAGCATAGGACATGGAGTCTGCCATTTCCAACTGTTTCTCTTTTATAGAATTAAGCTCATTGTTTCGCAGTACATGGCAGCTGATGGTTTTTATTTTGTCACTTTTTTTACCATACTTGCGAAGGACACAGACAGTGAGTCCGCATCAACCTCATCTACAAATAATGATTCGGATAGTGAGATTGCATAACATGACTTTATGCATGTAATCATTTGTTAAAATGCCGATGAAATTGTTTCAGTGTTACACAATAATGGATGTTGTGTTGATGCACCTACTATTTGAGCATTAATTCGTTTTGTCAAAATCCTGATGAAATTGTTTTAGTATTACACAATATAGGACTTTGTCTAAGACTGAATCAAAATCAGGTCCTTTAATACTCAAGCATCATGCTGCTCTTCCGGCTGCTAGCCAGCACACAGCAGGACGTTTTGCTTACACACCCAAACAATTTTCCGTTTTCACAGGCAAAAGGTGTCATTTCCACAGCTCGCGTGGGGTGATTTTCACCCGCACTTACTTGCTTCGCCCGCTCTAACATCCATATAAAAAATTACAGTGCGATTGCCAGGAGAGAAAATAATCCTTTTTATCCAGCCAGAACCGGCATAAATTTTTCATTTTTTCAGCTAGCAAGGCGCTCATTCAGATTTCCCAGCCAGCTAACTAGCCAAATTTTTTTTTTCCAGCTAGCTCAAATTCTGCCTGAAGAGCGGGTATTTTGTCGAGCGGCTCCGTCGGGTACTCCTGAAACCTCGATTCACAAACTAAAATGCTAGGTGATCACCCGTCACAGTGAATATATCATTCACGAATCATGACTGTATTTCATGAATTTTCCCGATTCACGCTCTGTCACACGGGTCAATTCACGGATCCCGCGAATCCCCCTCCGCCCCTGTCAGTCCTGATCGGCGAAAGCTTTGATTTTAGATTTTGCTATTTTAAAAAGCAGTTTAACGCCTCACTAGAACAGTTTTATATTTTTCCCGGCAGAAGTGTTTGCATGTGGAGATTAGACTATACATTCGAACTCAATTCACTGTTTCAAAAGAGCTCTGAGCTCCGCCCTAAGAATTAGCAAACTGACTATAATTATTTACTGTTATTTTTCATTATGTTTATTTATTTATTTATACATATATCACATTTTTAATTTGTCACAGTGTGAAATGATCTTCAACTTCAACTTTGTTTAATAAAAATTCTAAAAATACTGATTACAATAGACTGGCCCAAAGGCCCACAAAATATCAATTGCTTAAATCTAGGCGGACCAGTCAAAAGTAAAAGGAAAGGAAACGAGAGAAACTATTTGAAGTTACAATAAGTTAACTAACAAGTTAACTAACTACAGTCGAACCTCTCGGTGCGCACACCTCTCTATTACGGACAGTTTCCTATGTTCCGACAAAATTCTCATACATTTCCTCTAAAAAAACCCTCTATAATACGGACCCTCTCTAGTACGGACAACGGACACAAAATCTCGGCCCTTTGGAGCAAATTCATACAAACTTAACCTCTTTATTGCGGACACTCCGGGACAAGGTGTCGATAATTTGCGGTATATGTACCATTTCCTGTCGGCAGATACACAAACATTGACACTTTATGAGTCAGCGATACCAATACCAGAACATGTCTTAGGCGAAGTATTTCGTTTTGTTCCAAAATTCGTATGTACAGCATGTAACTGAGAAGTACAATAACATTAATCAATTTAGATTCAGAAATTAACAAGACACTGAGTTTTGGGCTTGATTTTACTTACTGAACACTGGGGTCTTAAAAGTGACGTAATCATAGTGACCTCTCTAATACGGACACTTCGCTGTCCCTTCGGTGTCCGTATTAGAGAGGTTCGACTGTATGTTGCAAACTCTCTTCATATTTTCGCCAAAAGCATATTGCTTTTGTTAAACTTATTCCAGTTATGAGGATTTTAAATGCCTCTTATCTATTAAATGTTCTTTCTCGGACCCCTAAAATTAAAACCGGCAAAATTAACGCCCCGGGCGTCACAGTTTCATCGGACTATCTGGTGTATTCTGTCACGCAATCCCTATATCGCAGAGTTGCGTTACTAAGCTATCTTTTTTAGGAAGTCTTGCTTAAAAGTCTAAAGGAACGTATTATGGAGCTGAAGGAACTGTAGCTATTTTAGGCCCGTTTTGCTGTCCTTGACAGCCGTGCATCCTGTCAAAAGCCATTTTTTATGCCACGAAACCTCAAGATCGAGGAACGGCTCGGCCGGCGGCACGGTGACACAGCTGTCACACAGGGGAGCCAAAGTGTTTACATGTAATGGCGCGATTTTACGCGACAGCCAATCAGTAGCAAGGATTCCACAGCCTCGCCCGACTGCTCAATTGAAATCAAACACAGGCTTAGAAATTCTGATCTTCTGCATTACCTTGCTTGCCAGACGTTCCTTCTGACTTACTGAAAATGGCTGAAACTCAATACAAACCTCCTGGACTGGAAGCGTGGGATGTGGTGATAGTCGTCCTGTACTTTATTGTTATTCTTGGCGTTGGATTATACGTGAGTAGCTCATGACATTTTGTTAATAATTCAGCTGAGCGAGAAATAACCTGCTTGGCTTGTTTTTCTTTCTATTTTGAAAATAGAGTGGGAAATTGCTGGCTATTGAGTGCGTACATAATTATATTAAAACACATGTACATGTACATGTACATGTATATTTACCGTATCCGAAACATGGCTCAACAGTTCAGTTACGGATTTGGAGATAGAAATCCCTGGCTATGTTATCTACCGAATCGACCGACAGGCGAGGGTTGGCGGTGGAGTATGTGCTTATGTCTCACGAAATTACAGGACGGAGTACTTGAGTGACATTTCTCTTATCACGGCCTCTGGCTTCCATCAACTGTGGCTAAAAATCCACGTCAGAAACATGAAGTCCTTCCTTGTCTGTACAACCTATAGACCACCGGACACTTCTTTATCTTGTTTCGATTCAGATCTTACAGAGAACTTTATTTATGCCTCGTCGTTTAATGTTCCAATTTATCTATTAGGTGATTTGAACTGCAGACTTGAGAATAGCGACGATCCTGGAGCTAAAGCCCTTGTTAACTTTTGCCGTTCCTACAACTTGTCAATATTGATCAACACACCAACACGAGTTACAGAGACTTCGAAATCAATTTTAGATGTTATCCTTGCATCGGATACAAGACAAGTCCAAACGGCTACAGTTATGGAAAGCTCGATCAGCGACCATGAGCTAATTTATGTCACCTTAAGATTGAAGAAGGCGCGCTCCAAACCCATTTATATTACTACCAGAAGTTTTAAACACTACAGTCCTATTGATTTCAGCAATGACGTATCATTGGCACCGTGGTCCATAGTCGATGTTTTCGACGATGTCGAGGATAAAATTTATGCATTTGATTCGCTGTTTACTGAGATACTCGACCGTCATGCTCCAGTTAAAACCTTTAAAGCACGCTGTAAGCCAAACCCATGCGTAACCGACAACATCCGCGGATTGATGAAGACCAGGGATGATTGGCGTAAAAAAGCAAAGAAAACAAATGACCCGCTATCCTGGACTGCCTACAGATATTTCAGACAGGAAGTAAAGAGGGAAATTAGAATTGCTGAACGAGAATTTGTTGCTGAACAAATCCAAAGGAACCCAAATAACACCAATAATATCTGGAAAGCAATCCGCCAGTGTGTCCCCAATAAATCTACATCTCAGCGAACATTTAGTAAGAGCGTCAAATCTGTTGCAGACGAATTTAACCAGTTCTTCGTATCTGTTGGTCAGAGCACTGTTGACAAAATTACGTCCCTGGCTAATGAATGCAACTTAACACTTAATCAGAATTATTTCGTACCGAGACAATACGCTTCCTCTGACCAGTTCACACTTAGTACCGTTGATTATAAACAAGTAGAGCGTATAATAGCAGCGATGCCTTCAAACAAGGCCCCCGGGATAGATAAAATTCCGATCCGTGTCATCAAAGACTGTCTTAATCCAATTGTTCACCCAATAACGTCTATCGTTAATGCATCCTTTCAAAACTGTGTTTTTCCATCAAAATGGAAAACAGCCGAGGTTACACCCATCCTAAAGGAGGGCGACCATGAACAGGCAAACAACAATAGACCCATCTCACTTCTACCAGTTTTATCGAAGGTTTGCGAAAGGGTAGTACATAATCAACTCACCTCGTATCTGCAATCAAATGACACCCTATCAAAGAGTCAAAGCGGTAACAAGAGATGGCACTCTTGTGAAACATCTGTCATTGAAACAACAGACACAATTCTTAACGCCATCGATAAAAAGAAGTTAACGGCAGTTGTACTATTAGATATGAGCAAAGCCTTTGATAGTGTCAATCATGACACGTTAATTTTAAAATTGCAAGATGTCGGAATTTCCAGTGACACTCTCCAATGGTTTCGTAGTTACCTAAGCAACAGGTCACAAGTAGTACGAATCTATTCAACGCTATCTGAGCCTTTGTCTGTGACCAGTGGCGTTCCTCAAGGAAGCATCTTGGGCCCACTTCTTTTTAGAATATATACGAACGATCTTCCATTGATCCCACAGAAATGCAGCACCCAGAGTTATGTAGATGATACGAAACTCATCACTTCCTTCGAGCTTAAAGCCAACCTGGATGCAATTGCTGATTTGGAAGACGACCTGTTTAAAATAGGGGAATGGTGTTCCAACAATCAATTGTTACTAAACCCTGGCAAAACCAAGTTGATGATATTTGGCAGCAGGCAGATGCGTGCAAAATTCCAATTTCGTTACCTTTCCTTTATGGGTAAGGACATTGTCCCTACAGACACCGCCAAAGACCTTGGTGTGACTTTGGATTCTAATTTAACTTACGATGAACATATAATTAAAACTGCTTCCTCGTGCATGTCCCGCCTTGGCCAGATAAACCGTGTCAAGCATGTCTTCGACAAACGTACACTTTTGATGATTATTAATTCCTTAGTTTTTAGCAGGTTATTTTATTGCTCCAATGTTTGGTCAAATACCTCAAAATGTAATGTCAACAAGTTACAGGCAGTGCAGAACTTCGCATGCCGCATTGTTAGCGGCGCGCGTAAATTTGACCATGTTACACCAATTCGCAAGGAGCTAAATTGGCTTTCAGTTCCCAGTCAGCTTTATTACCGGAACGCTACAATGGCTTTTAAATGTATGACCGGTCAAGCCCCTGAATACCTTACATCAAAATTCATAAAGCGAGCAGAGGTTAGCCGACGTAGCACCAGAAATTCACAGCTTTTACAAATTCTCTTTTTTAGAACAGCTGCCGGTCAGAGAACATTTTTCTATAGAACTGTGAACTTATGGAACTCCTTAGACAATTCCTTTAAACTGTGTAACTCGATTGATGTTTTTAAAACTCGTTTACGTACTAAATTACTTAAAGAATTGTAATTTTATATATATTTTAAAACATTTTTAATTGTAAATAGGATCATGTATTGTCTTTGAAAAGCCCCTTGGGAAAGTCAATAAAGTATGTATGTATGTATGTATAGTAAAAGTGTTTGTTTGGAGTGCGGAGGTTCTCATCTCGTGCCGATTGTTGTTGAGGATTTTATACATTAAAGGCAGTTAGCTCTTGCACGACGGTTTTGCAACAAGTGCAAACTGCATTCTTGTAGGGAAACGAGGTAAATAATTTTAAGAAATGCACCCAAAACTATCACAAGACGGTAAAAAGACTTCAAGGTTAGGGACAGGGATAGATATTTTTTGAAACCATTCACCACTTTACATCGCTTGCTTGCTATGTGGCATTGCATAATTATGCGGAATAATTTTGTAATCCGATAGCGAATCGCGCGCGCCACTTTAAAAAATAGCTTGCACCTCGCGAGAGCACTTAACCATCATTTTTAAATCTAGTCCTTGCTTGTTTCAAATTTGATCAAGCAAGCCCGGATTACTTATGTGCTTATGGTCTTGAGCGAGCTTCATGAATATTAAGCAATCATGTTTTCACAAATTGACCAATCAGAAAACAGGTTTTTTAGCCTGATCTTTGCGGAGGGCTCAAACATTTTACAATTTTCTCAGTTTTGGCCCAGAATTTTGGTAGTAGTCTTGTGCGTTTGTGCGTTGTGATGTCAAAATAAAAATATATATTATCCCCAATTTCTCGAAAATACTCATTAAAGGCCTTGGCAATATCAGGAAGATTACCTCCAAAAAGGCCCAAAACAACCCTAAAAGCTTCATGGGGCAGAGAGGAGTTGTGTTTGATCTTTATGAAATTAACTAATGTTTTACTCCTGTGATTGAAGGGCTACTTTAAGTTGAAGATTTCACCACTAACTGATTTTCGTGTACATGGAATTTATTTTGCACTTGTAGTAATAGAAGAAAGGTCATTTCACATATCAATTTGGGCTGAAGTGACAGGCAAATATTATACTCACAATTTATGTTCCATGTGCGGCTATAGTAAGCTTCAATGTGTGATCAGTGGTGACACTTTTGAAATGTAACTTGCGTGACGAACTTCTAGCTTTTTAAATAACTAGTCACCCAATCTATTTTTCCCGCGTCGTTCTAGGGTAATAAAATATTCAAAAAAAATAAACATAAGGCTTGAAAAATGCAAGTCATCTACTATAATTTATAGTGATAAAACACTTTCATTGTAAAGTGCTATCTGAAGAAACATCACACTTCAGTAATTATTTTATCACTTAAAATATTTTTTCAATCCAAAAGGGGCACAATTCAAAAGAGAAAAATGCTCAAAACCTCTTTGAAGTTGTTTTTATTACTTAAGACTTGAATAATTGATGACCCGAAGTGCAAAAAATGTATTTGATAATTACCCCACTTTATATGCAATACATGAGACATCTGATCATACATGTTTAATTGATTAAAAATGTAAGAAATTTACAGCTCTTTACAAGAAGACCAGAGTTGGCTTTCAACCCTTTTTTTGATTCTACTTCTGCTGGCATCCAACTGGGTTGAATACTCCAGAACTCATGCGCTTATTTAGAACATGCTTTGGTGCTGAGTTGTTCCTTGCTTATGCAAATGTATATAAGTAGTTAGCCTCTCTGCCCTTGACCTGTAAATCTAGTGACATCACATGCTTTAGGAATACTTATTAATATAAGTTGAGCATTGACATGTTGCTCTAAGGTGAACAATATAGCCAAAATTATAATAAAAAATCTCTCTCACAAAAAAAATATTTTTATGGCCTCAAATAGTTAAGTTTTTCACATTAGTAAAATATTAAACCAATAATTTGTTATTGTTAAACTGGCTGATTTTATTACCCTTGATTGGTCTGGTCAAAGAAACAAAATGAAATAAAATTATTTTGTAACCTGAGTGGGGTTTTGTGTGATAGTAGGGCATAAATTTGGAGTTTTAATAATTTATTGTCTTTGAAAAATGTGCTACACAGAAACCAGAGCACCTGAACCATCATGTTTGCAAATTCCATTGCCACGACATTTTCAAACAAGCAAAAAGCATTTAAGATTAAATGCAAATTTTATAATTTGAACAGTTCGATTCGATGTGTACGTTGAGCCAATGTAACAGAACAATAATGTTTTGCCACAAGTGTCAGTAAAGAATAATCAAGGTTAAATTTGGATCAGAAATACCTGGCCAGACTAATTTTTCACCAGTCAAAACCTCAAATTTGGCAGACAACTAATTCCAGTAGGACCAACTGTTATATACAGCCTTATGCTTACTCAATGTAGATATTTGTGACGTCCAACCTAATCCCAACAGGCAGGATCATGCAAAAAAAATGTGACCGCCTTGTGATATACTTGTCCTAGCGGCATTAGCAATTCAGTTAGCATTAGGTCCTGTTCTACTCCTGTACATATTCATTAGTAATCAAATTACACTATTGTTTTAGAATGTCCCACATGTAAGGGGCGCATGCTAGCAACTTTAGGCAATAGATCATTTTATGCTGCGGCTCCTAGATCAATTTGTGGAACAGCCTCCCTGTGCATGTCCTTGAAATTGAATCACTGCCAGAGGACACATCTTTTTAAATTAGCTTTTGCATAGTTTTAAATATATAATTATTTTATTTTCATTTTATTTATGTATTTTTATTAGCATTTTTTGTTTTATTGGTTTTATCTATCATAGATTTATTTTTATAAATTTTAGGTATAAGATCTGCTATAAACCCTAAGTTAATATTATTCAAAAGCGCGATATTACCATTCCTCACGTACTGTCACCTAGTGTGGCATTTTTGTAAAGCGAGTGACACTCGAAAGCTTGAAAGACTACAAGAAAGAGGACTTAGAGCGGTTTTCAAGGATAATAATTCTAGTTATGAACAACTATTAGAGAAGGCAGATCTGCCAACACTGCTAAATAGTCGCTTACAGGATCTGTGCATCCTTATGTATAAAGTAAAGCATAAACTGTGCCCTGCATATATAAGTAACATCTTTAAAGAACCAAATAGTAATTACAATCTGAGGCAAGCAGATTTCTCTATACCTAGGTATGAGACAGTCACCTATATGGCAAGCACTCTATTAGATATCTAGGGCCTAGGCTATGGACAAAACTACCCAAGAGTATCAGGGACGTCACAACCCTAACGTCGTTTAAAAGCAAGATACGCCAACTCAATATAAGTGAACTTTTAGATGATGGCTGCGCAGGCTGTAGCCTTTGTTCATTTTGACTTCTGTATATTTTTACTATAAATCTCTTAATTAGTTAACTATAGATATTTTACCTACTACTGTATATAGTTTTTAGTTTGTATATTCTCCCCTAATTGGTGTCCCCAAATTAGTAAGGGATTTGTTCCCTGGCTAGACGGCTTTTGACACTTTAATAAAGTTTCTATCTATCTATCTATCTATCTATCTATCTATCTATCTATCTATATATCTATCTATAAACCCTTCCATTTGAAAAATTTATTTGTCAAGTTATAAAGAATTTTGCAAATAGAAATTACACAGGTCTATTAAGGGAGAGCTGAGCTTTCAGAAAATTGATTTCCAAGGTGTCAATTTTCACAGCTAGGGTGTGCTTTCCGATTTATATTGCAGGCGCAAAAATTGCATATTTCTGGCTTTCCCTCAATAACTGAAGGAATAAAAAAAAATGGAATTGACTATTATACTTAGATTGTTCATTTACCTTTAACCCATTCACCCCTGCAATTTTTGCCGAAAAATGTGTTTTCAAGTGAATGGAGCGGTTTTGTGGTCACTCGAGTGCCATAAAGATAGATCTAAAACTTACCGGAAAGCCATTTCCGGGTTGTACTTTGTGGCCTTCTGATCCAGATGTAAATTATCATTTTGCGAAGTTCAGTCATGCGCAGCAAGAAACATTTTTTGGTTTAAAAGTGACACAGCAGTCTCCTGGACTTTTCCTTTTACAGGCCATGTTCAAATCAAATCGCGGAACCGTCAGTGGTTATTTCTTGGCAGGCAGATTTATGACATTTCTTCCGGTAAGTAGTGAGATGCTTCTTTGATAAAAGTAGCCAGTCAGTGACTGCATAATGTCTAAAGATAATGGTCTCTTAATTAGAAACAAGACAAAGATTGAGCCTCAAGAAGTGTATCATTTTTTAGCAGTAATTTCTTATCTCTGGCTATAATTGAAGTATGATGATTAAAAAGGCCGAGTTTAAGCAGATCTCAGTTCTTTGCTGGGAAGCTGCAATGAAAACAATGCCTGAAGCGATAATAAAGAAAGCTGACTTCTTATTTAATAGCCAGATGTTTACAACCACCAAGTTATAAACTTGTTTAAATAAAATTTTTGTAGTCATCAATATTAATTTTTTTCAGTAGTTTTCAATCCATGTACTGAATCATTATTAAGGATTTTAAGCAACTTTGTTGAAAAGGATAAGATTATTAATTATTTTTTATATTAGAGGCAGGTTATTTTCACAGGTTGGTGCTTCCCTTTTTGCCAGTAATATTGGGAGTGAGCATTTTATTGGTCTGGCAGGCTCAGGAGCTGCTGCAGGAATTGGTGTTGGAGCATTTGAATTCAATGTGAGTGTTGATGCACGTAAATAAAACTCTGTAAAATTTTATTATCATGTATCATAGGCTTACCATACTTTGTGTGTAAGCTGTGGCCTTGCAATTTCCTTATATATTAATTTAAGGATTTTTGTAATTTGTTAAGTGGAGTACATTTTTAGATTCCTTACACAGTAAGTTATCTTAATCCTAAAAGTAAAACAACATATTTTCTCTCAAAAACATACTGGTACCGTAAATTATTGAAGTGACATAGGCTGCTCATGAAAATCTTCCAGTTTTTAAACAGGAGTCCACACTCCGTCATTTCCGCCTCTCTACCACTGAGTTGAACAACTCCATAACATTTTTTTTCCAAGTAACTGAAACAAGTTAGGAACATACCAGAGTCCGCTACAAACTGATTTATTTACCAGCTACCATAACAGAAGACAACCAAGATGGCGGACTGACCTATTTTACACAGGAACGCCTGGACACGTGCCCGGATGGCACTTCGTGTACACTAACCTAAGGCATACTCGTTACATCTCCTTTCCTTAGTTTAACAGCAACACAACAAACAAAATGTCTAACGAGAAATACTCTTGATCTATTAAGCAAAGGATCTTTGTAAAAAGACAACAACAACAACAAAAACAAAAAAAACAAAAAAAGATCTGTTCAAAGTAAAGGATCCTTCTAAAGCAAAGTCTTAGTGTCCACATTCGTAATCTTTTAACCAAGCTGGAGGCCGACGCTCACGCACTGGACGACTTGTTGTACATGGTTCAGGAACTTCCGCTGATACAGGCATTGTCGGCAGTGACACATCAGCTGAGCTCGATTCACCAGGTTCAGAAGGCTCTGTAAGGTCTTGGATTGTTACTGTGGGCTCTACTTCCTCAGGGGTTGCTCTGAGCCATTTGCGGTTGCGGCGGTAATGCTTTCCATTCACATCCACCCAAAAGGAACGAGGACCCTCTTCTCCAATGACACGTCCAAGCGACCATTCATTTTCACCAGGTAAACGCATTCTTACAGCATCGCCTTCATGCAATGTAGGCAGTTCATGGGAGTGCCGGTCATAATAGAACTTCTGTTTCTGCTTCCTAGACTTGATCTTTTCTGGCACATCAGAAATCACCTGTGGGACTAGCAACGACTTGGTAACTGGGAGACGGGTGCATGTTCGTCGACCATACAGTAGCTGAGTGGGAGACGCATTCATGCCTTCAGATGGAGTGTTGCGCCATTCAAGTAACGCCAGCAAGGGGTCTCGTTTGTCAGCACGGGCTTTTATCAGCAGAGATTTGCAAGTCTTGACTGCATTTTCTGCACGGCCATTACTTTGTGGGTGATAAGGACTCGAAGTGACATGACGAAAGTCCCATTCTGCACTGAAAGCCTTGAAATCTTCACTATTAAATGGGGGTCCATTGTCAGTAATTAAGGTCATTGGGATTCCATGCCTGGAAAACCATGATTTCAAAACAGTAATCACACGAGTACTTGTAGTACTGTTCATATCTTGTACCTCAAAATATCCAGAATAATAGTCTACAGCTATTAAAAAGGACTGCCTTTCAAGTACAAACAAATCCACCCCTACCATTTCCCATGGTACGTCAGGGACATCATAGGGCTTTAGAGGCTCTTTACATTGTTCGGGCCGGTAACTGTTGCAAATTCCGCACTTTGATAAGTAATCTTTGAGCTGGGCTGTGATTCCAGGCCAATAGACAATATCGCGGGCCCGTCGCAATGTTCCCTCGATCCCAACATGCGATTCATGCAGGCTCTTAACAATGTTAGAGCGTTCTTTTGCAGGTATTACTAGACGATGACCCCTGTACACCAATCCATCATCAGTGGTCAGTTCATCCCTGCAGTTCCAGTATAATTCAATAACTTGTTTTTGACGCCTGTCAAATTCACGGGCTTGAGCCAAGGTCTCTGGCCAACCGTTCCCAATAACGT
>OZ037777.1:57623731-57698731 GCA_964035525.1 Porites cylindrica | reverse complement strand
GCTCGATTTTTTTAGCATCATCTGGTGACGAAAAGGTAAACGTGCGCAACACTTTGTTTGCTTCTTTCCCGATTACCGCCAATAGAGTTGCAACTTGACGAGCTTCCTCCTCTTTGTCGAGTTTTGTAGCCAAAGTATAGTTCTTCCACGCAGCAACCCATGTGCGCCAATTAGAGGCTAAAGAGCCATCGTTGAGCTCAAGTATGTCCGGAGGAGGTATCTGAAAATTAGCCATGTTTACTGAAGTGGAAGGTGAACCGCCCGATGTGGTGATGTTCGGAGCTGCTGAAGATTGCTGTCCTTCGCTACTTTCTTCGCTCATAAATGCTTGTGGATGCCTTGCACTTCTGACACCATGAAACAAGTTAGGAACATACCAGAGTCCGCTACAAACTGATTTATTTACCAGCTACCATAACAGAAGACAACCAAGATGGCGGACTGACCTATTTTACACAGGAACGCCTGGACACGCGCCCGGATGGCACTTCGTGTACACTAACCTAAGGCATACTCGTTACAGTAACTACAATAGCCTGTGTCACTGTTAATCTAATAATAAAATAAAATATAATTCTTCTCTGAGTCGTTTGTCTAAATATATTTTTTGACCATCAGCTTGCCCTTAATTCTACATTCAGTCTTGTGAATAAGTATGGCAGTAGAATAAAGTTAT
The DNA here is from genome assembly GCA_964035525.1 of Porites cylindrica. NCBI lineage: Eukaryota > Metazoa > Cnidaria > Anthozoa > Scleractinia > Poritidae > Porites > Porites cylindrica. Next base: position 57,698,055 of record OZ037777.1, on the reverse strand, counting down.
CTAGGGGCTAGACACTTGTAACAGATCCTGAGTGGGTGAGAAATAGTGCAGTTATTGTAAATTAGTATATGGTTAAACTGCGAAGATGGATTTTAGACTGGTAAATATCTAACTTTAAGCTGCGCCTCAGTGGTAGAGCAGAAGGAACGATGGTCAAGTCGTTATAAGCATTGTCACAGACGTTGTGCTCCTCCTGTGAGATATCAAAATAATAATCTTTCTCCCGAGTAGTCTGTGTCACTAATGTTTATTTCATCTTTATCAGATGTTTTAAAGTTCAGTAATTTGATGTCAAGATTGAAAATTCTACTCACTGCCTTAAACTAGGATGAACAAGATCAAAGACAGTGAGTTTATTTTAAAAGCGAAGAAGTTGAGAGAAATGCCCAAATAACAATATTTCATGTTCTCCAGCAGAAGGCAAAAAGTTGTATTAAAAATTTAGTTAAAATGCAGTTGCATCTCTTGTCTGGCAATCTCCTTCCTTCACTTGGTCCTACTCCTTACTTTGGGCAGCACTAACTAAGCATGTGATATTTAAAGGACCAAAAAATGAGAGACTTCCTTTATTATATTATCATAATGGCTGTCAAAAAAATTGTGGTACATTGCCTTCTGCAGCCTCTCAGTAAAAATTGATAGTCTACTTTATTTCTTAATTATTTTTATGCCAATGATCAAAAGCAGAAGTAAAAGTTCTCCGCAAAAACACGTAGACAAAGTGACTTTTCAGAAATAAAGCAATCAATAGCAGGGAATTCAAAGGCAGGGTTTTTAATCTGTAATGAGAAAACATTCTTTATTTTTTTTAAACTTTGCAGGCAATTATCGTTATTCAGTTGCTTGGCTGGGTTTTTTTGCCTGTCTATATAGCTGGAGGGGTGAGTATGGACTAGCTGAGCTTAGTTTTCAGCTACAAAATTAACCCACGTTTTATGTAATAATGACCTGGTGTCTGAGCTTTAAAACTGGGTGGGTTGGCAACTGCCACGCCCCTACTCAAATAATTCTGTTTTAGCAAAGTATAATGTAAACCAGGTAGTCACTAAGGCTAATTTTTACAAGCATTGGAGTCAGAGTCACAGTCAGAAGTGCAGCAGCCTAGAGCATTACAATGATCTATTGAGGAAGACAGCATTCTAATTCTGTTAAAAATCTAGTAAGAGGTAGCTTGTTGGATCCTTGACAAGTAGAAGCAGAAGCAGAAGAACTGTACTAATTAAAAATTACCTATCACAGTTTGTGGAAAACATTGTGATGTTGGTCTATTCCTTTGCTTGTGCTTCCAAATCAGGCAATGTCAGGGGTTTTCGTTAGATTGTAAGCTACAGAGACAGAAGAAAAAGCTCTGATTCTTGTCACTCCAGTTGCATCTAAGTCCAGCTGTTTATTTTCACTAGATCATAACTTAATAAGAATTATGAACTGACTCCGTCGATAGTGAAAACAAGCCTTAAGTTGAGAATTAAGTTTCTGATGGTGCTGACTTGAATCTGTCTGTTAATTCTCAAATTGTATAGCAATATTTTTTCCTTTTCTTTTTGTAGATTTGCACCTTACCAGAATACATTTCTCGTCGCTATGGTGGCAATAGGCTGAGAATGTGGCTGTCTGTTGTTTCCCTTTTACTGTACATCTTCACTAAAATATCTGTAAGTTGGCATTCCACAGTACCAACAATACAGTCAACTGCCTCTGAATGGACACCTCCATAAGACAGAATTCTGTAAAATGGATACCTAGAGTTGGTTCCTGCCTTTCTGTATTCACTTTATATGATTCTCTTTAAGACAGACATCTCTCTAAGACGGACACTTTTAAGTGCCAACCCCAGAGGTGTCCGTGCTGGGCAGATCAGAGTTGACTGTAAAACTGAGGATGAAAACTGAAGCAAAGATTATCTCTTATTTGGGTTGGTTTGACTGAAACTAAAGCTGTTTTGTATCTTACGTCAGGTCAATTTATTTTCTGGGGCATTGTTTATTCGATTGGCTCTTGGATGGAACCTGTACCTGGCCATTTTGTTGATGCTTGGAATGACCTGCCTCTGTACAATTACTGGTGAGTTAAATTTTCCTTCTATGGTTTGTTTCAAGTGTTTCCTCCAGAACCTTAACAGGTGGTATGTCTTTAGTTAAAGCTACATTATTAAAACAGCAACAAAAATGTGCAACTGCAGAACGAGTTGAAAATCCTTGTTCAAACTTGTCTTGTGACAAATCATGTTGTTGCAAGAATACTGACTTCTGATGGGATAAAATTATGAGGGGGCATGCCATACACTAGCCTGTAGACAGACGTTGCTTTATTTTTCTTTTTGATAATCAGCGAGTGTGTGAGAGTGAAGGCGAAGCGCAACAATGAGCGTGGAGCACAAGAAAGAAAAATAAAGAACGTCTGTAGCCATCTTTGGGAAAAAGAGGTTTATTAAGTCCCTCCCCCACATGTCAACACCTTATCGTTATCACCTCTGCGTTTGAAGTACCAATTAAATTGGACCAATGATCATTGATATCAATGGATAACTTGCATTATGGAATCATATCATACATCAAACATTCAAATTTTACTTCGGGGTGGCAGCATGTAGACAGACTGCAAATTATAGTAGTTGCTAAAAAAATATATCTACGTGTCTCAACTGTTCTTCAGTAGGATGCCTAAAATGCGTGCAATTCCACAAGTGGTTTCGGCTCCATTAAATCCTATACCTGCAATTGCAGAACATTTTAGGAGGAGCCACCCACCGTGTGTTATATTTCTCTTTTCAGGTGGATTAACAGCAGTTATTTACACAGACACACTTTGTACTTTTCTGATGGTTGTAGGATCACTCACAGTTATGGGAATTGGTAATGATTTTGTTTTTTTTTTGTTTTGCAATAAAATGAAACAGAAATCCTAGCATTAATTTTTTGCTCACCGTTTTAAAATCAGCCATGAACTAAATAACTTCCACTAATGTTTACTAGCTTGTTACAGCAGAAAAGAAAGGTAAATGCTCTTGAAAATTTTTGTGTTGAGAAGTGATACATTGATATGTTGAAAATTAAGACTGTGCAATAATTAATATACTGAGTGTCTGTGTTCTTCTGGGTGAGCCCATCAGTTGAGTGAAGGTTTCATGAGCTGCTTTATCAGCTTTTTTGTCTGAAAAGATGTGCAACTAATTAAAAGAAACCTACTTTTTCAAGAGGCCTTCCACCTCTGCGGTAAGACCAAACTAAGCAGAGAAGTTATAACTACTTCAGTAGTAAATATATGAAACCATACTCACAAAGCTTTGCCTGTGGATTGAAAAATTATTTCAAGCCCTGTAGTACAGTCAACTCTCTCTAAGACGGACACCTTTGGGACCGGCACTAGCTGTCCATCTAAGAGAGATGTCCGTCTTATAGAAAGTCAAATAGAGGGAGTAAAGAAAGGCAGAGAGTAACTCTAGGTGTCCGTTTTACAGAGGTGTCCATCTTATAGAGGTGTCCGTTAAGATAGAGTCGACTGTAGTGTTTGTTTTAATGTTGCTACACCTTTTTTCTAATGCTACATTGAAAATGCAGGGTGTGTTCCATTGGGATGATTCAAATTGGGATCAGTGATCCAAGATCCCTTGGATCATAGCATGTCAAAGGAACCAATAAATTAATCTACCCTGACAAAGAATTCATTGCTGGCCATGGGTTCATTTGATGTACCATGAGCAGAGTGATCAGATCCTAATCTGGATCATCCCAAGGGAATGAACCGGTACAAAGAGCACTGCTCTGATTTTTTTTGCTGTAACAGGATTTTCTGAAGTTGGTGGTTATGAAGGACTGAAAGACAAATACATGATGGCAGTGTCAAATGATACTCTGTACTCAAACAGTAGCTGTGGTCGGCCCAGAGAAGACTCATTTGTGATGTTGCGTGATCCTATCAACTCCGACATGCCTTGGGCAGGGTTCATTTTTGGTCAAACAATTGCTTCAATTTGGTATTGGTGTGCTGATCAGGTCAGTTTTGTACCATTCGGTCAAATATTTTACATGAACTCAAATTTACATTTTTGCCTTGTATTATTTAATGATGTTTCCCAAAATACCATATTATTCTTTTACAATGATTTTATTGGTGCTGAAAGGATTTGGCTGGTGTTACATTTGTAGGTAAAAACCAAGGTTTTAATACCATGGTGTCATTCCAGAAAACATTTCTAACCCCCCCCCCCCCCCCCCCCCCCCTCCCGAGGTTTTTTCCAGGTTAAGACTCCCCTTCCCCCATTCTGTAAAATCCTGCCCATAAAGCATCCAATCAGAATGCACCATTCAGCCTGGAGAAGTGCTTGCTATAATATGTCTGTTACTTGACCCTAGGTTATTGTTCAGAGAGCTCTTGCTGCCAAGAGTTTGTCTCATGCTCAGGGAGGCTGTCTGTTAGCTGGTTACATTAAAGTCCTACCACTTTTTACTTTGGTGATGCCAGGGATGATCAGCCGAGTTTTGTCTCCAGGTAAGGCAGTGAAGAGTCATGGGAGAAGAATTATAACATGACAACATTCAAAGAGATAATAGAGACAGGGGACTCCTCATGATCAATGGAAGTGGGCAAAGGACAAGGGAATTCTTATATGAAATGATGAAAGTTGGAATAGGACAGAGAATTTCCCAGAATGAAATTATAGCTGCAGTACAATGTGTAGGCAAAAGTCAGGGCAATCCCCTTTGTGTGATGGAATTGGGAAAAGGTAACTGGAATCCCCATAGTACGATGGGAGTGGGCAAAGGACACCAGAATCCCTGCGCAGCTATGACAAAACTGGGGAACTGACAGGAAATTTCCCCAAACTAAGAAGGAAGTAGGCAAAGGAAGTAGAGGAAAGATGTCCTAGTTGGTGGCTTTGGAGGTGTGGTTATCAACAAAAAAGGAAAACAGCCCAATTTACTTGTGTTGGGCTTGCATTGTCAGGTTTGGGGTGTAGTTTATGATGGGATGGGAATTGTTAGTGTAAAAAACAAACAAAAAATCCCAGATTATTTATCTGTAGAGAACGACATCTAGCTCTGTCTATCTCAATATAATAGTTATGTTTTTCCTTTCTTTTTGAAAGGCCACATCTTCAATGCCGTTAGAGAACATTGAACAGGATAATGATACAGAGTGCATACAGACTTGTGCCACCACAACTGCCACCTGTAATGTAGCACTCCCAGAAGTTAAGCTTTTAGCGACCACAATCCTTCTCTCCAGGTTGCTATTTTGTATTTGTGGCATGTTTGTAGCCAGCATTCATTTGAACTTCCCCTAAAAGAGAATGCGTAGAATACTGCATCTGATCATGTGTGTTAAGACCTTTTATTATTTATTATCTGATCACGCTTCTTTTGACCTTCTATCACATGAAATTTACGCAAAGCACTGCACTGGAGCAAAAGAATTTTGACCTTCGCACTCCCTAACCATTGTTATTACAAGTATGATTTTTATGCCCCTCTCATCTAAAACTAAGGTAGTACCCGAGGTCCAGCCAGAAGGTACCCTGGAAGTCTATAGTTATGAATTTTGTCTTTCCTTGGTGACAGACCGAGTTGCTTGCAGTGTCCCAGAGAAATGTATGGAAATTTGTGGCAGTGAAGTTGGTTGTACCAACATTGCATATCCGGAGCTTGTTCTAAAACTGATGCCAACAGGTGAGAAATACCAGCCCCTCTGTATAGTTTACTGTTGTGCATACGTGTAGCTACCTTAGTCATGACTGAAAACACAAAATGCCTCCACTGCCCGGTCTTTCAGATATTCACTACATTGTCGCCCTCAATTGTCATTCGTAAACAGAACATTCTATGGTGTAAATAACATGTTGCAAATAATAAACGTAAGGAGACAAATGGGATCATAAAAAATACAACTATACATATTCATTCCTTTCCCTCTGCGATTACTGTTTTCTAACATTTAAAATTCTACGGACATGAATCGTGTTGTATTGGTAGAATTATTGTTCATGAAATTGAACAACAGGGTGATGTTGGGTTTATAAGAAAATCAATCCTCAATTCATGTACAGTGCACTTGACTTGCTGAAAGCATAAATAAATGGGTGGAGGGGAGGGGAGGGTTGAATGCATTATCAGGACCAATTTGTGAAATTGTTAAACTCATTTGGTCAAGGAAATTTAACAATTGTCAAGAAAAGTCGTGGAATCTCAGCAACTTCTGGCTGTCACGACCATGTTTAAATACAACCTTGATATTACAAAAAAAAACTTGAACAGGTCTAAAAAAGTGATTGCATTTAGTGTTTAGTGTAAGAACAAAAACTCTGAATGGTTAGCTCAATTAGTCGGGTAACAGACTTAAAAACTGTAGGCTCATGCAGGTTTGATTCCTGCTGAACCATTACTTTCAAGGTTTTAAGAAATAAGGGGACATCGGTGGACAGTTAACAGTGGGTTAGGGGAGGGGGGTGTGGGTAGTTAACAGTGACTTTATGGAGGGAAGGGTCGGTGGGCAATTTCCCAGCATCCTCTGCCGATCGTGATAATTGAGGAAATTGTGCTGACTTTGTGTCACATCTCCAAATGGTTAGACATTCAAGTCTACTTGAATAAATAAGAAAGGCCACAGGCCCAGTCCCACAGTATTTAACATAATAGGGAGTTTAAAATAACACGGTGGCGAAACTTAAAAAGTGGCTTCACATCCTTTAAAAACTTCAACACGTTCATCCTATCCCGCTCACTTTTTCCAATGTAGGCAAACTTTCCTGGAGTTGCATTCCGAAGAAAAATATGCAGGTTTTAAAAAAAATTGAGAAATTCGTTGTCGTTTACAATACTGATCGTTTCACGTCGTAGTCCTACAAAGTGCGCTGCACGTACAAAGTTGTTGTTCAAGGTACCAGACGAACTGTGCGAAAATTTAGACATCTTGCCGTTCAAAAATTTTGAACGTCAAAATCAAGATGGGTGTAGTGTTCTGTGCATGGGCGAAAAGTAAAACCATTGACAAAAGCTTAAATTCAGCCTGGTTCATCTGTGTGAACTGAGCAAGAATATTGAACGGTTCCGTGTTTTGCCGCCCAGTTAACTTTTTCATCCGGTTGAAAATTCGTCCGACGCCGTGTGAGCGTAGCCTAAAACTATTTTGCGTCTTCTTGAGGTGACATCTTACAATACCTCTGTGTGACTGTTGGATACAAAAGACCTACAGTCGAACACTATTGACTAACGACCACCTCCCTAAAACGGTCACTTTATTTTGTCCCGGCGGACAGTCCATACATTGACCCTTATTTAAACCTCTCTACAACGGCAACGGCCACAAAAGAGTGTCCCCAACTGCCAAAATAACCTCTCGACAACGGCCAGTTTTTTCAGCCACTGATGAAAAAGTCAAGAATGGTTATGACATTTGATACGTATGGCGTACCAATCCACAAATTTAAACCCCTAAAAGGTGCATGCAGCAAGCCCCCCCCCCCATAACGGCCACCTGTCAACAACGGCCACTTTCTTCTGTCCCCTGGGTGGCCTTTATGGAGAGGTTCGACTGTACTTGCATGTTACTTTAGGTCTGTTATTGTGTGATATTTAAGGTATATGTTTTTCTTATCCAGGGCTGAGAGGTTTGATGATGGCGGTTATGATGGCAGCTTTAATGAGTGATTTGACGTCAATCTTCAACAGTGCCAGTACTTTGTTTACCATTGATGTTTATGGCAGATTTCGTAAAAATGCCTCGGTCAGAGAACTCATGATTGTGGGAAGGTACATGTTTGTATTTCACCTTTCTCCAGAGTTTATCTCCCCCAATATCCAGATACAAATTCTCCACACTACTCTCCATTCTTTGCCATAAAGAATCACTTGAGAGAATTTGATAGAAGAGCAAATCATCAGTTTATTTATTCTCATTGATAACCTTTCCCCTTAATGTTGTATTGACATTGTTGGAAGAAATTTGATGTTGATCACTCTTAGGACTCGCTAAGGGTTAACCTTGTTTCTCTAACATGAAGCACCTATCTAAGAGTATTGCTTCTATCCCTTGGACGGAATGCTAGTTTATGCAGGTTTGCCACGGTCAGGGGAAAATCAGGGAAAACAAAAATTTGTCATGGTCAGTGAAAAGTCAGGGAAAGTCTTTGATATTGTCAAAGTAGTGAAACGTCAGGGAATTATATTTTCGTTGCACACAAAATTCCGTAAGCGTAAGCGTAGTTTCAAAAGGAAGTCAGGAATATTTTCAAGTGTTATGCCGTGTTTTGCAGGATAATGGTAGCGATCATGACCGGAATAGGTATCCTGTGGATCCCAGTGGTGCAGAATGTACAGGGAGGCCAACTTTTCATCTACATACAAGCTGTCAGTGCATATTTCTCGCCGCCAATCGCAGCTCTATATCTGCTTTCAATCCTTTGGACCAAAGCTACAGAAAAGGTTTGTACCGAATGATGCCAAGCAGGCATTTTATTGGCAGCAACTAACACTCTTTTTAGGTCCGTACAACGTAATGTACCGGAGAGCCAAAATTGGTCAATTTTATGCTCGAGTCATTTCTTAGTATCTTAACCCATACATATAATGCTCCTGTAGGGTTGTGAAGGAGATATCAAACAAATTTCATCAGGGAGGACTAACCATAATATTTTTTGGCCATTTTTTGCCGGCATATCATTAAAATTTGAAGGATGGCCCAACTTTTTCAAGTTTCAGCCCATGTCCATCCTTGCCACCCCGTTGTGACAGACAACAGGAAACAGTTTTAAAGCCTTAAACAACAAAACTGAATCATTATTTTTCGGAATTCCATTGATAAGATGAAGACACTCTTTAGCTTTTTAAAAAGATAGCAGGCAGCGTGACATAAAAAGATAGCGAGTGGCGTGACATAAAAAGATAACAAGTAGCGGGACATAAAAAGATAGCGAGTAGCGTGACATAAAAAGATAACAAGTAGCGGGACATAAAAAGATAGCGATTAGCGTGACTTAAAAAGATAGCAAGTAGCGTGACATAGCCTCTTAAACTAAAATTCTGTGTTGTCATTCCATGCTACAGGGTGCATTCTGGGGTATGATCTTGGGCTTCATTGTGGGTGCTATACGCATGATCCTGGACTTTACTTATCAACCGCCTCGTTGTGGCGACGAGGATACTCGTCCATCCATCATAGCCAAGGTTCACTACATGTACTTTGCCTTGATTCTCTTCTGGCTTACCATCATCACCATTGTTGTCATCAGTTATTTTACAGAACCAATGCCGGAAGCCAATGTGAGTAGATAAAGACATTTACCCGGGAAAAGAGTTGACTTGTTTTTCATGCTTAAAATTAGTTTAATCGAATTCCACTTAGTGAGTCTGTTGTTTATTTTATGACTTAACTTTGTGAAGCAGCTTGAGCGGCGTTAGTTTCTGGACAAAAGTATTTCAACGAAAATTGTCGCAGAAATGCTTCGGTGTCATGCTTTATAATTGGCTCAAAGATCTCGCGCCACTTTTTGAGCCAATCAGAACGGAACCAAACCCAGTCGCAGTTTCCACTCGTGCGTTTCTCCCGCGCTTGGCACCTTCTGCCTGCTGGTTGGTTCATCGAGTTATTGCCTGTGTTGTGATTGGTCGGTGTTACTAGGAAGCTTCACCAAAGATGACGGTGATGGCAACGAGAACGGGCATCAACAACTTTGCACGTGCAGCACACTTTTTTTGTACATTTTTTTGGCCGCAATTGCACGACCATAAACGTCCTAGTTTCACTTTTTATGGAGGGCGCGAAGTCAAGAAAACGACTTTCTTTCTCTTTTTTGAACTCAAATGCAGTTCTTTTGAATTCATCTCCAGAAAAATTTCTCAACATTTGACATATTGAGCGGGATAGAATAAGAGCGATCATAATTTTTAAACAGCGCGAATTAATTTTATGAGTGGCGTTTTTGCTGTGGTCGCCAGCTCCCTATTACTTTGGTTTTTCAATACAAACATGCTTTGAACATCAGGTGGCTCGTTTGACATGGTGGACTCGTCATGATAAACCATCAGACACTGATGTCATGGAAGAGGCTAGAGATGAGGAGATTGAGAAACAAGAAATCACAGAAGACAGTGATGAGATTGAGATGCAGGACATTGCTGCGGAGAAAGAAGAGGAGAAGGACGATAACGCTGTTACGGAAGAGACACCTGCTGTGGATACTGTGCACCACAGTAAGTTATAGAAGCGAGTAAAATGAGACAGTGGTGTAGCTGGTGGTTTTTTGATGTGATATTCGTTTTTGGTTCGTTTTTATACGGATTCGCGCGGGGACAAAGGAGAAAACGATTGAGAAGGGGGTGAGAGGAGGGGAGGGAGAAGAAAAATCTCACTGTTTTCTCTCCTCGCCCCCTCCCCCATCGACTTCTGGGTCGACCTCGGTTCAGCTTTCGCGCGGCTGCATCTCTTACTTTACGAACCACAAAAGAAAGAGCAAAAGAGGCCGCCAGCTACCCAGGCCATGAGTGCTCTGAGGAGAGAAAGCCTTAGTTACAGTAGAGAGATTTACAACCATGTCCACCGCAAATAGTAAACGTTAGATTCAGGTTGACATACAATTTCTCAATGTAGGAAATGAATATATAAAATCACTGTAAAATAATTGTGGGAATTAACCTGATATGAAACCTAGTCCTTAGTTTTGTTTGGGTAATAATAATAAATAGTATGAGACAAATAAATGAAGGCCTTGGTCGCATGATGCAACTCGGTTACGTTTGACGTAAATGTTTAATAACTTAAGCAACAAGTACGGGGTAGGGTAACAGAAGCGGTGAAACTTTGTACGTTCATCACACTTCTATTCCCATCACTGCACGACTACAACTTAAAATTCTCTAGTATATTGTCGAGTGCTTGTCCAGTAATAATTATGCATTACGAAAACTCCTGAAAAAATAACGAATTTATCCCTTTTCCCTCTCCTTCCCCCGCTAAAAAGCACCTGCCGTTACTTGAATCGCTGATGGCGGGCTCTTTTTCTGGTCCTAAGGATGTCAACGCGCGCTAGTTTTAAGACCGCGGTCCACCACAAATCTAGGAGTGAAATATTTTAGTTATCTTTTTGTAGCAACCTAGTGTGAAATCTTGTTTGGCCAAGCAGTTAACACCTCATCTGGAGGTCGGGGATTCAAGACTCGCCCGTCGCGTTGTTTCCTTAGACAAGGAACTTTACTCCATTTTGTTTCTCTTTACCCAGGTGTATAAATGGGTTGCGATCATGGACTAGCATCCCCTCCAGAGGGGAGTAGCAATACTCCTAGGTGCTTCATGCTAATGAAACCGGGATAAGCTCCTGCCGTTTGCTCGTGTGCGCCTTTACCTTACCCTTTTTACCTTTCTAGCAACCTAATCCTACCTTCATCGTTAAATAAATTGCTCAGTGAAGGATGCCTTCGCGCATACAGCTGTTATTCGTTTATTTTGCCGAAAACTTCGCAATGTATAGCCAATGTTTTGTAGTGCTGTGTTCAGGAACGCGTGACGAACCCCTAAGAACGTCTGCGTGGGAGGCTATGTTTGTTTGTTTTTACTCATTTTTGGCCAAGGACGCGGCCTGCTCCAAATTTTCCCTCGCATGTACAGAACGTGGGTAAAACTTTCGCCCTCATTTTCGACAGCGACAAATACTTATGTTCCTTGACTGTAGCTCTTTTTGTTTCAGAACACAAGCCACACTCGAAGATAAAACGCTTCTATTCGTGGTTCTGTGGTTATGAGGCAGGAACGGAAGAAGCCAAAAAAGCAGCTCATGAACAACATGAACGTCTTCAACACCTCACATCCCTGGAGCGAAATCGTTACGCCGAAACCTTCCTTAACATCAATGTGCTTATTGTTATGGCAATCGGGCTCTACCTCTTTATTTTCTTCTCCATTTAATTTTCGCGCTATAATCTGTGTTCCTGGGTCTTTTATCCAGGGGTTTGTAATATCTGTCAACGAGTTCCTCACGCTTCATTTATTGTCTCCTAGGGAAACAGTGACTTCCGTTTTCCGTTAGACCGGTCAGTAATTAAGTGTTTTCTTATACCTCATAACTCGATATTTCGGTCATAACCCGAAAAAAGTTTTATTTGCTTGGCGCGACTGGCAATTAGAGTTCTCGCTAGCCTGCGTAGCTGGCGGGATCGTCACGTCAGCGCGTATCGAGGCAGAGAGTTGCTAGTCCGCGCTTAGAATGAGGAAGACACGCTTTGAAATTAGAATATTCTCGCGGGGACGAATTCTGCTAGCTACGCATGTTAACTTCCCTCGTTTGCAAGGTACACAACCCGGAACGCTTACCATTTGTATGGAAAATGCCTAATTCTGGGAAGAATACAAAATTGTAACAGTTCATCCTGGTGGAATACCCTTGAAGAATCACGTTTTTCCCGCTTTTACAGGGTCGACCAAAATTGTTCGTACCATTTGTTTGGATTACCAGTGCCAGGCTTCCTCACAAGAAAAAGCGAAACATTAACCGGGATTTTGTAAATGATTTAAGTTAATTCCATTCCTGTTTTAAGTGCGAAAAAAAAAATACTAGTGCCATTTGACGTAAATTTTCTCAAAAATTTCCGTTCAAATGTTAAACGCTCTTGGTAACATGCGCGAGTCTAACACTCCCAGGGGATATAGTTAGGCAGGGAGGGGAGTTAGGGCGCTCGCTTTAGTTGGGAGGTATAACAAAGATAAGGGTATAAATACACGGTGTGTAATCTACGTTGACATTTTCTTTCAATGCTTCTGTCGGGTCTAGTTTTTTTTTATAATTTTCCTGCCCATGAAACCTGTGTAACAGTCTGATAATAGTTGTAGTATTAAACAGTTCTATAATCATTATACTTAACAATTTGCTGAAGTTATAAGCGTGTGGCTTACATTGACTTAGTAAATAACTCTAAGCTGAAGTTAGGTGAACAATTATTTTGGGTGATTACAGTCAGTAGGGCAAAATATTACTTACTGCTCCTTTGGGCGCTCACGTGGTAAATAGTACTAGAAAATATTTTTTCATTGTGGTAAAATGGGAACTGTAGCTATCGTTTGTTGTAATTTTTAAAGTAAACTCAGTAATATTTCAACCGTGCAATTGTGTCGTGCCTGATTTTTTTCCCGCTTAAGAGAGGAAAGGACAGAAATCGTCCCACGTCCAGTCGACCTCAGTCTATTTCCACTTCTCCCTCTAACCTGTATTTCTTATCGTTATAGGGTTAAGGGTATTGTTTGGATCCTTTGACTATTTTTTCGTGAGTCCGCTGACAGCGGACTCACACCGTAAAGAGGGGTACAAAGAATCCTTTGCATTCGGGCCGTGGTGTGAAAAAAAGGCTGGACACGGGGGATAGGGCCGGGCACACGTAAGTTGGCTAGCTCTTTACAAGGTGTTTACTAGTCGATTATTTCACAACAGTCTGTTGATCAATTTAAATGCCCCCACTGCACAGATCTTAGTCCTTCTACAGTTAGATGACCCTGTCGGTCATTTCCTCTCCGCCATCGTTGTTCTGTTCACTATCCTCAACGCTTCCCGTTCTTCGAAAACGCTCTCTCAGTTTTGTATACAGTTTCTCGTATTCGTGACTCTTGACGATGGAGTTAATCACGTTGGACATGGCAGCTAAACCTAGAATGACCATAGTGACACGATAGGCCATATGTGTTTTGTGTCTTGAATTGGATCTTGAATGACCAGGAATCAGATCACCGAACCCAACAGTCGTAAACGTGATGAAGTAGGCATAAACACCTTCCAGAAATGTCCATTCGTCGATTTTCGTTTGGATTCCTGCGCCTACGAGTAAGAAAATCAGCAACAACAGGAAACCTAAAAAAGCGCATTTTTCATTTAAGAACTTTGGTGTGCTTTCTTTCTTTAGGCAGCCTTTTTCGAATCTTGTAATGAGGATTTGTTGACCATTAAGCATTAATTCTCCAACCACTTGTAAAAAGAGAATGTTTATCGGGATGCCGAAGAGAGCGTAAAAGATGCAAAGAATACGTCCAGCTGATGTCACTGGTGTGATGTTTCCATAACCTGGAAAATAATCACAGGACGGTTAAGTTAATGGCCCGACCAGAAGGCGATCGAGTCCAGTAACCCCTTATTCTACAGACTATAGCCTTGATAATGCGACCATCCCACCACCCTGTCACTGGACGCTCATTAGGCTGCAACCTCGTTTCCAGGTTCTCTCTCTTATCCTACTCTCTCTCGCTCCATAGGGACGGAGATTGATTAGGCTGGAGCTTTATTTCTGTAACATGAAACGACCACAAATGTTTCTTCTCCCCTCTGGACTGGATGAGATGCCAGAACCTCGTACCCCCAGCAATTTATCGCCGGTACTCACTGCCGCTGGGTGAAGTGAGCGGGCGTCTTAGGGTAAAGCATCTTTTGGATTCCCAGGGTGCCAGGGTAGTCATAATTCTGAATTTGCACACTATTTACAACTAAGTAACAGCCACAACCAAGCGTTTGCGTAGTTGATGGTCATTATTTAAACTTGCAATCACAAACTAAGGTTTAGTATCATAAAAGTGACGCTACCTTAAATACGATCATGACCCAGTTAATGTAGACTGCAAAACAGTCTGTATTTTTGCGTATTCAAGTACGCCCTACGGGCCCTTCGGGCGTGTGAGGCTCCCGCGGTTCGCGCGCATAAGACTCTTACGCCACGCGTTACCGATTTCTTTACTGATTTTGAGGAAAAAACCGGCTGTTTTGCAGTCTACAGTTAATGCGGCGACTCGTATGTAATGCATCAGTCAATTCCATTTGCCAACCCCGGGGCCATTTCCGAGCTTTTGACACGCACGCGATTTCCTATCAGAATATAACTACACAGAAGGTTTTACTGAAAAAAAAAAGCAGACTGGCTCATCTGTCAAGGACAGGAATAAATTGAAGAGGGATGTAAAAGGCATGTTCTCGATTTTATGCATGCAAGTCTTCATTGCTTATCAAGCCAGAATAACATTGCGAAATTGGAGCTATGGATGTTGATCAAAGTTTTTTGGTTATTGAATCAATTTTTGTTGATATCATTTGAAGAACATCCTTTCATATTCATAAAACTACTCATAACATATAACTTTACAGCGCTCTATTAATTTTTATAATGTCAATAATTTCATATCAATACTAAAACCATAAACTGGTGCATGTCGTCGCGGCGTGAAGTCTTAATTAGAATCCTCGCGCTATTACAAAGGAAGACGTTAATTGAAACCAAAAATCGAACATTAAATGCTTAAAATGGCACTATTCGACTGTGCGATCAATGAAAACTGTTGCAGTGTTGACGGAGGATGGGGCATTTGCCCTCTTTTTTCGTCCCCATCCCGGGGGATTTGACAGCTCAAGAGTCCCCACCCCCGGGAATTTGCCATCCAAAAAAATGCTAATGCCCGGAGGTCAGCCCCGGAGAGGGGGTCAATGGCAGGTGGAACTGACTGATGCATAATTACGGGTTATTTGCATGCTTTCAGCTGGGCGGGATTTTGCGATTATTAAGGATTAGAGATCTATCACCCCTCATATCAATCAAACAAAACGCACGCGCAACACAAGCGTCTCTTTAGCGCCAGGCTTACTGCTAGCAGAAGTGATCGGCAATTATTTATCACCTCTTCGCACTGCCTTGTTACTTTGGGAAAGAGTTAACAGAAGCCTACGCGTACTAGAGCTCCCGATAAGAGGTGGGTGCTTGATACGGGGCGGTGGGAAAGGGAGAACGAGAAGTCTCCCTCTCTTGCCGTTATCATCCCCCACCACCACCACCACACATCGCCTCTTAAAAGCAGGGAGTGGGGAGGACACGTTTTACCGAGAACCGCTTCCGTCTCGCGTCCCTATTGCACGCGTACGCATTTTCTTTTCGCGCGAACTTCGTTTGACGGGCTAAGCAAGAACAGGGGCTGCTCTTGGTCTATTTTATTAGTTTTTGCACTCAAATCCATATCGCGCGGACCTACGTATAACTTGGGCGTTTATAATGGAGTAATTGTGTATATATGGCACTCAAATGATTTGCAAACAACACGTACCATGCACAAGATGACCATGTAAACATTGTCCGCTGAGCTGACTATATTAAAATATTAAAATACCCTTAACTGAGTAAAACAATATAGCGCCAAGAATTGGTTGATAAAATCGTATTCTCTAAAATGAGAAATAATTGAATTCAGTACTTGTGGGGAAGTAACATGTAATTTTATAGCTGGATTATCTAACAGGAGAGTGGGTGACCTTTTCAAGCTAGAAAGTCTTTATATATATTAGATTCGCAGTCTTACCAATTGTTGTTAGCAGTTGAAGAATGAAGGACAGCGTGTTTTTATAGTTCCATTCAGGTCCAGCACTTGACGAGTTTGCGTGCTGGATTTGCCAAACAAGGTCGTCAAATTCATCCTCGCTCATATTGTAATTCTTTGTAACATCTTCCTTCAGTTTTTTAAGCCGAAGCCCTGCATTTGACTTTTCGGTACTCCCACTATCGCCTTCAACAGCTTTGAACATAAACACACCAATAGTGATGTAAATCAGCCAGGTTAAAAACAAGACTAAAAGTTTGTAAGCTTTTCCCGACATGGCGATGGCTGCCCGGGATGGAGCGATCACAACTGCTCGGCCACAGGTAATCTGTTGCTATGACAATGTCAACATAATTGCCACCGTCTTTTTATATACCTCGCCGCGATCAGGGCCAAAGGATCACATTTGAACAGCTTAATGAAAGCAAAATTGCCGGATGTTTTCCTACAAAATAATCATCCCATTTTTATTGCAAATGGAAATCAATCGGAAATGTTTAATACATTTTGAATCTTTATAGTTCACGTGAGACTGTCAACGGATTATAAGGAGAAAATGCACTGTTACAATTTATGTGATATTTTTTGTCTGCGTTTATTGCTGGCATGGGTTTTGGCACAATCTAAACAAAAAAGCAGCTGCTGAGTTTCAGTTAATTGGCGCAACTCCCTTTCAGCCAATTAACACTTTCCTTATTATTCTTCTTTCATCTTCAAAAAGTTACATTCTCTTTGTCTCATCTTCCATCGCTATTAAACTTTATAATTTTTGTTTCGTTTAACCAAATATGCCAAAAAATATCTATTTTTGTAGCCCCGGAAAATAAAACCAGACGTGTAAAAGTTATGGCGACGAGTGTTTTTGCATATGTTCTTATAACCAGTAATAAAAAAACGTTATTAATATATCAAACGAATTCGACCGGTATTTTCATTAATCAAGGCAAGAGAGGACAAGACATGACAGTATTTATTTGGAGTCTTCAACTTCAGCAAAACCTGAAATCACAAAATATGTTAGCTGTCACTTGGAGTTATAGTTACACAGCGAAGAATATATAAATAATTAAACATAGGTATACATGGTTTTTTGCTATTAAGATTATTTTTCTTTTCTTATCATCAACGAAACAAATCATACTTTGCTCTTTATTTTTTGAGTTGTGCATTTTCCACGGGGGATATATTAAAAATATTTATTAATCAACTTGTTCTGAAGTTTGTTTATCTCCACATCAATGGCATACTTGAACAGGTTCTAGAATAACATGGAAATCATTTCTAAATGGTTAAGAAAGTTTTAAAAATTTCTTATCAGAGCGAACGACAACCAAGAAATACCGTAAATTGAAACTTCAGCTAGGGTGTCAATTGCGTGCTTGGCTTTAAAAGTCGTTGAATAAATATCAATGCCTCGGGCGCCCATATTGCCTCACTTGCATATAAATTTATAGAGAAAACAGGGGCACCTGTTCGGAAGACGATTTGAGATCTAGAATTTTCGGAACATTTGTTGTAAAATTTCTTGCTTGCCTGCCTCTCCTAGGATTTTTGAACATCTGAAAAATGGTATAATTGCCCATTTTTAACGGATTTTTACCCTAAAAAGGTCACCTAGAATTTTCGGGAGCCTTTTTCTGGCTCAAATTTTCGAAAAGGTAAGTTTTCATCCCTATAATTTTCGGATCACTCGACTTTCAGCTAGGGAATCCGAACAGATGAAAAATTTTTAGGGGATAAAAATATGCCTATATCCACCATTTAAATACTAAAATACGTTTAACAATGCTATGTTTAAGTGGTTTTGAACTATATTCTCGTTGGGTGCCCCTGAGAAAACACCTGCTAAATATGAATTGAAAAAGATTGTCAACGCCAGGGGCAACGCAGTCTGTACATTATTTAAGTTTTTTGTCAAAAAGACTATATCAGCTATCAGATCAGAAAATAAAATGCAAATTGTCCGAGTGCCAAAAGTGTTTACCAGCATTACATATTCATTGTAAATTAAATTTCAAGTGCATTTTTTTTACTGTCGTACTTCACAGGGAATAGCTCATTCGTCTATCGCTGCTTTATTGGATTCACATTTTCTGAAAAAAACACTGTTGTAATATGTGCTTGAATATTTTCAAAATAATACGTTAGTAACTTAAGGCCATCCCCCTTTTTTTTCGTTTAACGTCGAATGCGTTTCCTGATGTTGGGTCGGTCGGTCGGATTGAAAAAAACAAAATTCACAAGAATTCTTGGAATAGGATGCCTTGGTACCCCAGGACGACGCTAAAAGTTAACATTCACATATTTGGATGAACAAAATACACGATATACTGTAAAGAATGTTCGTGTTTTTGTTCCTGTTTTTCTCTATGCTGTTACTATGCTCATTTTTCAGATTAAAAGAATTATTTCCAATGAAAAATGGTTTAACTAAATCGTTACTTTTTTTTTCGAAAACGCCCAAAAATTTGAGTCGGTCGGACGACGCTAAACGGAGAAAAAAAAGAGGATGGCCTAATCAACAAATAGGGCTTTTTCTTGTCCGAAATATTCAACGTGGAGGTATAACACTTTGTAAGGCTTTGATAAAAGCAAAGAAACTTAACAACGTCTCAGGAACTCGTAGAAGACTGATCATGCATGATCAGTTCTTCAATTTGCAGCTTCGCTCAGTCGTGAAAGCAAACTAACGAGCCATGACTGTTTTGGGCTGTGCCGCGAAGATGATACCAGTCACTGGTCTGCCTGTGCTGAACTGTCCAAAATTAAAGCATTCTTCAGGAGTTCCTATTGTAAATTTTTTTTGTCTGGTTCACTTTGCATTCATACGAAAAGAGCATTGCATCACTGGTCTACAACACGTCATTTTAGAGCGGAACAATGACGAGGAAGGCCATTTCAGAATTCCAAAAACCCTCACTTTCAATCAGATGCGAGGGAAGCCAAGTGCAAAACCTTTCTTCACCTCATTTAAAAAGAGGCTTGGTAGGGCAAGCTCGTCTAGATCTTAGTCCTTCGTCTATCTTGGCTTTGTCTGTTGTTAGCAAAGTTGGGGGAATTGTTTGGTTGTTTTTTATATCTAATTTTTCGGGAAACCAACGGCAGCTCCTGTTAGAGGCTAATGATTTCATTCCAAACAGTGCACTCCAAGCGACGCCTTCCCGTGATACCATTCGCGCCTCGTAAAAGCGAGGTGGTACACTGTAGAGGGAAGCTGGGAGACACACAAAAGCCAACGGGCTTTTTACACAAAATCGCAATATTATTGAAAACACACACGTTAAACAGATTTTCGTCTTTCTAGACTTTGGGGGCCTTTTCGATCATTTCCTCTCCACCATTTTCGTTCTGCTCACTGACTTCAACGCTTCTTGTTCTTCTAAAGCGCTCTTTCAATTTTTTAAATAGTTTTGCAGAATCTTCACACTTAACGATGGAGTTAATTACGTTGGACATGGCAGCTAGACCTAGGATGACTGAAAATGACACGATACGCCATATGCGCTTTGTTTCCGGACTCATGACCAGGAATCAGATCTCCAAACCCAACTGTGGTAAACGTGATAAAGTAGGCATAAAAACCTTCCAGAAATGTCCACTCTTGAATGCTCATTTGAATCCCTGCGCCCACTAGCAAAAGAGTCAATAACAACAGGACTCCTAGAAAAGTGCATTTTTCGTTTAAGAACTTTGGTTTGCCGTCAATTTTTAGGCAGCCTTTTTCGAATCTTGTGATGAGGATTTGTTGACCATTAAGCATTAATTCTCCAACCACTTGTAAAAAGAGAATGTTTATCGGGATGCCGAATAGTGCAGTTATTGTAAAAAAGTAGATGGTTAAACTGCCAAGATGGATTTTAGACTGGTAAATATCTAACTTTAAGCTGCGCCTCAGTGGTAGAGCAGAAGGAACGATGGTCAAGTCGTTATAAGCATTGTCACAGACGTTGTGCTCCTCCTGTGAGATATCAAAATAATAATCTTTCTCCTGAGTAGTCTGTGTCACTAATGTTTATTTCATCTTTATCAGATGTTTTAAAGTTCAGTAATTTGATGTCAAGATTGAAAATTCTACTCACTGCCTTAAACTAGGATGAACAAGATCAAAGACAGTGAGTTTATTTTAAAATCGAAGAAGTTGAGAGAAATGCCCAAATAACAATATTTCATGTTCTCCAGCAGAAGGCAAAAAGTTATATTAAAAATTTAGTTAAAATGCAGTTGCATCTCTTGTCTGGCAATCTCCTTCCTTCACTTGGTCCTACTCCTTACTTTGAGCAGCACTAACTAAGCATGTGATATGTAAAGGACCAAAAAATGAGAGACTTCCTTTATTATATTATCATAATGGCTGTCAAAAAAATTGTGGTACATTGCCTTCTGCAGCCTCTCAGTAAAAATTGATAGTCTACTTTATTTCTTAATTATTTTTATGCCAATGATCAAAAGCAGAAGTAAAAGTTCTCCGCAAAAACACGTAGACAAAGTGACTTTTCAGAAATAAAGCAATCAATAGCAAGGAATTCAAAGGCAGGGTTTTAATCTTTAATGAGAAAACATTCTTTATTTTTTTTAAACTTTGCAGGCAATTATCCTTCTTCAGTTGCTTGGCTGGGTTTTTTTGCCTGTCTATATAGCTGGAGGGGTGAGTATGGACTAGCTGAGCTTAGTTTTCAGCTACAAAATTAACCCACGTTTTATGTAATAATGACCTGGTGTCTGAGCTTTAAAACTGGGTGGGGTGGGATGGGGTGGGTTGGCAACTGCCACGCCCCTACTCAAATGATTCTGTTTTAGCAAAGTATAATGTAAACCAGGTAGTCACTAAGGCTAATTTTTACAAGCATTGGAGTCAGAGTCACAGTCAGAAGTGCAGCAGTCTAGAGCATTACAATGATCTATTGAGGAAGACAGCATTCTAATTCTGTTAAGAATCTAGTAAGAGGTAGCTTGTTGGATCCTTGACAAGTAGAAGCAGAAGCAGAAGAACTGTACTAATTAAAAATTACCTATCACAGTTTGTTGAAAACATTGTGATGTTGGTTTATTCCTTTGCTTGTGCTTCTAAATCAGGCAATGTCAGTGGTTTTCGTTAGATTGTAAGCTACAGAGGCAGAAGAAAAAGCTCTGATTCTTGTCACTCCAGTTGCATCTAAGTCCAGCTGTTTATTTTCACTAGATCATAACTTAATAAGAATTATGAACTGACTCCGTTGATAGTGAAAACAAGCCTTAAGTTGAGTATTAAGTTTCTGATGGTGCTGACTTGAATCTGTCTGTTAATTCTCAAAATTGTATAGCAATATTTTTTCCTTTTCTTTTTGTAGATTTGCACCTTACCAGAATACATTTCTCGTCGCTATGGTGGCAAGAGGCTGAGAATGTGGCTGTCTGTTGTTTCCCTTTTACTGTACATCTTCACTAAAATATCTGTAAGTTGGCATTCCACAGTACCAACAATACAGTCAACTGCCTCTGAATGGACACCTCCATAAGACAGAATTCTGTAAAATGGATACCTAGAGTTGGTTCCTGCCTTTCTGTATTCCCTTTATATGATTCTCTTTAAGACAGACATCTCTCTAAGACGGACACTTTTAAGTGCCAACCCCAGAGGTGTCCGTGCTGGGCAGATCAGAGTTGACTGTAAAACTGAGGATAAAAACTGAAGCAAAGATTATCTCTTATTTGGGTTGGTTTGAGTGAAACTAAAGCTGTTTTGTATCTTACGTCAGGTCAATTTATTTTCTGGGGCATTGTTTATTCGATTGGCTCTTGGATGGAACCTGTACCTGGCCATTTTGTTGATGCTTGGAATGACCTGCCTCTGTACAATTACTGGTGAGTTAAATTTTCCTTCTATGGTTTGTTTCAAGTGTTTCCTCCAGAACCTTAACAGGTGGTATGTCTTTAGTTAAAGCTACATTATTAAAACAGCAACAAAAATGTGCAACTGCAGAACGAGTTGAAAATCCTTGTTCAAACTTGTCTTGTGACAAATCATGTTGTTGCAAGAATACTGACTTCTGATGGGATAAAATTATGAGGGGGCATGCCATACACTAGCCTGTACACAGACGTTGCTTTATTTTTCTTTTTGATAATCAGCGAGTGTGTGAGAGCGAACGCGAAGCGCAACAATGAGCATGGAGTACAAGAAAGAAAAATAAAGAACGTCTGTAGCCATCTTTGGGAAAAAGAGGTTTATTAAGTCCCTCCCCCACATGTCAACACCTTATCGTTATCACCTCTGCGTTTGAAGTAACCAATTAAATTGGACCAATGATCATTGATATCAATGGATAACTTGCATTATGGAATCATATCATACATCAAACATTCAAATTTTACTTCGGGGTGGCAGCATGCTGATGGCTATTTTTGAATAAATGGCTTGAAAAACACTGTCAACACTAATTCAAAGTAGACAGACTGCAAATTATAGTAGTTGCTAAAAAAATATATCTACGTGTCTCAACTGTTCTTCAGTAGGATGCCTAAAATGCGTGCAATTCCACATTTGGTTTCGGCTCCATTAAATCCTATACCTGCAATTGCAGAACATTTTAGGAGGAGCCACCCACCATGTCTTATATTTCTCTTTTCAGGTGGATTAACAGCAGTTATTTACACGGACACACTTTGTACTTTTCTGATGGTTGTAGGATCACTGACAGTTATGGGAATTGGTAATGGTTTTGTTTCTTTTTGTTTTGCAATAAAATGAAACAGAAATCCTAGCATTAATTTTTTGCATACCCTTTTAAAATCAGCCATGCATTAAATAACTTCCACAAGTGTTTACTAGCTTGTTACAGCAGAAAAGAAAGGTAAATGCTCTTGAAAATTTTTGTGTTGAGAAGTGATACATTGATATGTTGAAAATTAAGACTGTGCAATTATACTGATCAGTGTCTGTGTTCTTCTGGGTGAGTCCATCAATCGAGTTAAGGTTTCGTGAGCTGCTTTATCAGCTTTTTTGTATGAAAAGATGTGCAACTAATAAAAAGAAACCTACTTTTCCAAGAGGCCTTCCACCCCTACCGTAATACCAAACTAAGCAGAGAAGTTTAACTACTTCAGTAGTAATATGAAACCATACTCACAAAGCTTTGCCTGTGGATTGAAAAATTATTTCAAGCCCTGTAGTACAGTCAACTCTCTCTAAGACGGACACCTTTGGGACCGGCACTAGCTGTCCGTCTAAGAGAGATGTCCGTCTTATAGAAAGTCAAATAGAGGGAGTAAAGAAAGGCAGAGAGTAACTCTAGGTGTCCATTTTAGAGAGGTGTCCACCAAGAGAGAGTCGACTGTAGTGTTTGTTTTAATGTTGTTACACCTTTTTTCTAATGCTGCATTGAAAATATAGTGTGGCATCCCCGTACGAAACTTGCAGCGCTGTACAGCGCCACAAAATCGCTGCAAAATAGCTGTACAGCTAAATTACCGCTGTTCAGCAGCCTTTTAGAAGCCAAACAGCAGCTTCATTCAAGTTGCAGCGGGATGCAAAAGCGCTGTGCAGCCTTTGAAGGCTCTTTGAAGCTCTCGGCAGCGGTTTTGCAGCGCAGTTGCCGACTTTCAAACGCTGCGAAGTAGCTGCAGTAACGCTACAATTCAGCTGCGGTCGATCTGACTTTCTTGAGCGCCAATAACATGAATCGCCAGATAAAGCCTTGGCACAGATTACGGCTTTTATAACGCGAAAACTTTGACTGTACCTCTAAGAAATGTGAGTAAGCTTGTGCGCAAAGAAGATCACTTATTGAATAAAACTCCAAATCCTATGCTTTCGGAATAAAGATTTCAATAAATTTCATTCCGTGACCGGCGAGTGTGGGAATGTTGTCGCTAATTCCCTGGAGACATTCTAGGCCGTAATCTAATATTGGTCGGTCCTCTTGCATGAGATCCCATTACATCTTTAGACAAACACAGAACATTTGCGACCGTTGAATGAATAGCCCTATCCCCTACGCCCTACCCCTTTCGACGCCTGCTACGCAGGCTATTGAATGAAAGGCGCAAACATTCTAAGTTTTTTAGCATCTAGTTCTGTTTCGAGATGGAAGTTCTGTTGAAGTTTTTGGATGGAACAGCTCAAACGTATTGTATTGTATTGTAAACGTATTTGCAAACAACGCACTGAATAGTGACTTCTACGCTAAGTATCCACGAATCGAACCAGAGCAAGCAACACAGATACAAGAATCTCAGATGGGGTTCGCACTTACAAGATTCTTATACGCTCGTGGTAATGTTCGTTACTTAGTCCATTGTAAAATTTAACGACGACCAAAGTAAAATTGGGTTGATTTCTTTCATGAAAAAAGTGTAGAAGATCGTGGATCATGGACGAAACGTCAAGGTGAGCAATGTCCAGCTTAGCCCGTTGCAACGAATCAAAATATCATTTGCCTAATGGCCGTGCATGTAAACTTTATGTAGAACAATCGATGTTATTCTCTTTATTTTTAGAAAATATAATTTTCAATGTCTGCCTGTTAATGGATGTTCTTACATTCAGGTGAGTGACCGTGATTGCTAAATATTTACAAAGCGAGACTGTTGCAGATTTGTTCTGTCACGTGCTTTTGTAACGTGTACGCGTGGATACTAATAAAGTGTAAGTTGCATTTTGACTTTCTAGTGGTTTTTACTCTGCTACTAAGCCGGTTTAGGCAAATGCCATAATTCTTTGAATTTTTGTACACGTTTGTAGCTATTTGGCAGCGCTGGCAGCGTTTTTGTGTGTCCTTTCCACCGCTGCTAAACCGCTGCTTATCGCTTTCAAACGGCTTCATAGCGCTGCCCCGAACAGCCAAAATTTGCGACTGCTGCAGCCAGCCTCTTTGCAGCTATTCTGCAGCGCTTCTTGAAGCCATTCTGCAGCGCTGCAACAGCGCTGCGCGTTTCGTACGGGGCGTTCCATTGGGATGATTCAAACTGGGATCAGTGATCCAAGATCCCTTGGATCATAGCATGTCGAAGGAACCAATGAATCCACCCTGAGAAAGAATTCGTTGCTGGCCATGGGTTCATTTGATGTACCATGATTAGAGTGATCAGATCCTAATCTGGATCATCCCAAGGGAATCAACCTGTAACTCAAGACAAAGAGTACTGCTCTGATTTGTTTTGCTGTAACAGGATTTTCTGAAGTTGGTGGTTATGAAGGACTGAAAGACAAATACATGATGGCAGTGTCAAATGATACTCTGTACTCAAACAGTAGCTGTGGTCAGCCGAGAGAAGACTCATTTGTGATGCTGCGTGATCCTATCAACTCCGACATGCCTTGGGCAGGGTTCATTTTTGGTCAAACAATTATTGCTTCAATTTGGTACTGGTGTGCTGATCAGGTCAGTTTTGTACCATTCAGTGAAATATTTTATATGATCTCAAATTTACATTTTTGCCTTGCATTATTTAATGATATTTCCCAAAATACCATATTATTCATTTACTATTACTTTATTGGTGCTGAAAGGATTTGCCCGTCCATACCCCCCCCCCCCCCCCCCCGAGGTTTTTTCAGGTTTAAGACCCCCTCCCCTCATTCTGTAAAATCCTGCCCGTAAAGCATCCAATCAGAATGCACCATTTAGCCTGGAGAAGTGCTTGCTATAATATGTCTGTTACTTGACCCTAGGTTATTGTTCAGAGAGCTCTTGCTGCCAAGAGTTTGTCGCATGCTCAGGGAGGCTGTCTGTTAGCTGGTTACATTAAAGTCCTACCACTTTTTACTTTGGTGATGCCAGGGATGATCAGTCGAGTTTTGTCACCACGTAAGGCTGTGAAGAAGCAGCGCAGATGAACATAACATGATAACATAACATTAAAAGAGATTAGAGACAAGGGACTCCTTGTGTTCAATAAAAGTGGGCAAAGGACTGGGGAATTCTCATGTGAAATGATGGTAGTTGGAATAGGACAGAGAATTCCCCAGAATGCAATTATAGCAATACAATGCGTAAGCAATAGGGGAATCCCCATTGTGTGATGGAAGTGGGGTAAAGGTTAGGGGAATCCCCTTAGTATGATGGGTGAGGGTGAAGGACACGAGAATCCCTGTGCTTTGATAAAAGTGGGGAACTGACAGGAAATTTCTCCAAACTAAGATGGAAGTAGGCAAAGAGCGGGGGAATCCCCATGATATTCCTTTTGTGGGGGAGGGATGTCGTAGGTGGTGGCTTTGGAGGAGTGGTTATTAACAAAAAAGGAAAACAGCCCAATATACTTAAGTTGGGGTGTCCTTTATGATGGGATGGGATGTTAGTGTAAAAAACAAACAAAATATCCCAGATCATGTATCTGTAGAGAGTGACATCTCTGTCTATATAAATATAATAGTTATGTTTTCCCTTTCTTTGTGAAAGGCCACATATCCAAGGCCATTAGAGAACACTGAACAGGATAATGATACAGAGTGCATACAGGCTTTTGCCACCACAACTGCCACCTGTAATGTAGTGCTTCTTGAAGTTAAGCTTTTTGTGTCCGTAATCCTTCTCTCCAGGTTGCTATTTTGTATTTGTGGCACGTATGTAGCCAGCATTCATTTGGACTTCCACTAAAAGAGAATGCATAGAATGCTGCATCTGATCATGTGTGTTTAGACCTTCTATTACTTATTATCTGATCACGCTTCTTTTGACCTTCTATCACATGACATTTACGCAAAGCACTGCATTGGAGCAAAGGGATTTTGACCTTCGCACTCCCTAACCAATGTTATTACTAGTATGATATGTATGCCCCTCTCACCTACAAATAAGGTGGTAACCCTCTAGCCATAAGGCACCATAGAAGACTCTAGTTATGAATTTGTCTTTCCTTGATGACAGACCGAGTTGCCTGCAGTGTTCCAGAGAAATGTATGGAAATTTGTGGCAGTGAAGTTGGTTGTACCAACATTGCATATCCAGAGCTTGTTCTAAAACTGATGCCAACAGGTGAGAAATACCAGCCCCTCTGTATAGTTTACTGTTGTGCGTACTTGTAGCTACCTTAATCAAGACTGAAAACACAAAATGCCTCCACTGGGTTTTTCAGATATTCACTACATGACTACATTATCGCCCTTAATTGTCATCGGTAAACAGAACATTCCATGGTGTAAATAACATGTTGCAAATAATAAATGTAAGGAGACAAATGGGATCATAAAAAATACAACTATACATATTCATTCTTTCCCTCTGTGATAACTGTTTTCTAACATTCAAAATTCTACGGACATGAATCGTGTTGTATTGGTAGAATTATTGTTCATGAAATTGAACAACAAGGTGCATGATGTTGGGTTTTCAAGAAAATCAATCCTCAATTCATGTACAGTGCACTTGACCTGCTGAAAGCATAAATAAATGGTGGGGGGGGGGGGGGGGGTTGAGTCCATTGTCAGGACCAATTTGTGAAATTGCTAAACTCATTTGGTCAAGGAAATTTAACTATCTTCAAGAAAAGTCGAGGAATCTCAGCAACTTCTTGCTGTCACGACCATGTTTAAATACAACCTTGATATTACAAAAAAAAAACTTGAACAGGTCTAAAAAAAGTGATTGCATTTAGTGTTAATAGTGTAAGAACAAAAACTCTGAATGGTTAGCTCAATTAGTCGGGTAACAGACTTAAAAACTGTAGGCTCATGCAGGTTTGATTCGTGCTGAACCATTACTTTCAAGGTTTTAAGAAATAAGGGGACATCGGTGGACAGTTAACAGTGGGTTAGGGGAGGGGGGTGTGGGTAGTTAACAGTGACTTTATGGAGGGAAGGGTCGGTGGGCAATTTCCCAGCATCCTCTGCCGATCGTGATAATTGAGGAAATTGTGCTGACTTTGTGTCACATCTCCAAATGGTTAGACATTCAAGTCTACTTGAATAAATAAGAAAGGCCACAGGCCCAGTCCCACAGTATTTAACATAATAGG
The DNA here is from genome assembly GCA_964035525.1 of Porites cylindrica. Lineage (NCBI taxonomy): Eukaryota > Metazoa > Cnidaria > Anthozoa > Scleractinia > Poritidae > Porites > Porites cylindrica. Next base: position 57,669,807 of record OZ037777.1, on the reverse strand, counting down.
GAGTTTAAAATAACACGGTGGCGAAACTTAAAAAGTGGCTTCACATTCTTTAAAAACTTCAACACGTTCATCCTATCCCGCTCACTTTTTCTAATGTAGGCAACTCTCCTGGAGTTGCATTCCGAAGAAAAATATGCAGGTTTTAAAAAAAATTGAGAAATTCGTTGTCGTTTACAATACTGATCGTTTCACGTCGTAGTCCTACAAAGTGCGCTGCACGTACAAAGTTGTTGTTCAAGGTACCAGACGAACTGTGCGAAAATTTAGACATCAGATCTTGCCGTTCAAAAATTGTGAACGTCAAAATCAGGATGGGTGTAGTGTTCTGTGCATGGGCGAAAAGTAAAACCATTGACAAAAGCTTAAATTCAGCCTGGTTCATCTGTGTGAACTGAGCAAGAATATTGAACGGTTCCGTGTTTTGCCGCCCAGTTAACTTTTTCATCCGGTTGAAAATTCGTCCGCCGCCGTGTGAGCGTAGCCTAAAACTATTTTGCGTCTTCTTGAGGTGACATCTTAAAATACCTGTGTCTGATTGTTGGATACAAAAGAACTACAGTCGAACACTATTGACTAACGGCCACCTCTTTACAACGGTCTCTTTATTTTGTCCCGGCGGACAGTCTATGCATTGTGTAAGGTGCAAATTCACTTGTAAACTGGCGTTTATTTGGACGAAACAAACCAATCCATACAACCAGGGATATATACGTCGGACAAGACAAAGCAATCCGTACAAGCAAGAATATATATCTTCAGTGTCAAACGTTGAAAACGTCGTTACTTCGTGTGAATCGCTCCAACTAATACATCGAGTAACTCCGTACAACAACAAAAACTCATCACGTGATCTAAAAGGGCGGGAAACAAGGAAACAGGGAACCCAGCCGCAACACATTGACTCTTATCAACCTCGTCCCCAGGGTCTTCTCGTTTTCCAATATGGCGGCGGTAGGAGAGAAGACCCTGGCACACAGCAGAAATCACGTGACTGATTTGTCCACAGAGAGTGGAAATTTATTCAAAATGGCGGCCAAGATAAAGAGTGAGAGGATCTGGGTACGAGGTCTTGAGACTGGTGAAAAACAAACAAAATGGCGGCAAAGGCAGAAGTCAGAAGAAGCTAAAACTATGAAAGAATACACTTGCAAGCCGCAGGAATACGGTAGAATGATATAGCGATCTTATTTTCTGTTCAATGACCTTCATTTGTTTGAAGCCTGAAAGTTCTAGCGCACACGGCTGTCTACAACTTAATTTCTCGGTACCGACCTTTTTTCACCGTTTTCTTTTTTTTCCGTACCCTGAGCGCCAGAGGTTCAGGTTTCTTCTTTCGTGAAAGGGGGAGCTTTTTCTAACCGTGAGCGCAATTTATTTCTTCATGTTAGGAATTTCGAGAACAGACCTCTGAAGCCAGGGAATTTTCTGTCATGACGCTCTAAGACCTCTTCCGCTCCGAAATTCAACTAAGCATTAAATTGAGTCGCAGACACTTTAAGCTGATAAGTTATCGTCAGTTTTGTTACAGATCTTCATGAGGTTTTTGACTATTGTTTTTCTATCTGCACAAATTTTAACTGAACTCTGATATGTAAAAAAACAATTTTTTTTTTCTGAAAACAAGAACCAGAGAACACTATTTTGTTAATATAATTTGAGGAAACTTTGGTTGAAAATTAAACAGTTCCTTGGTCAGTTTGGATATTTTGTCACTTGAACTGGTACAGGTAATAAAATTATTGTCAATCTTCATCTACTTCACAGTTTTTAGACTTTGTTATTGGCTTTTGATGTTTAACCCCGTTCACAGTGCTTCCGGGCAAAAGAGATAGGGGCCTCATTTAATCTAGCAAAGACGGTGGTATTAGTTCCCCCCAAAAAAATGCCAAGTGAAAAAGCCCAAGTACAAGAAGGTTGGAGGTCAAGCAGCCGAGGATCAAAAACAAATCCGAACTTCCAGTTGGTGAATAAATCATCCTGGATCAGTCCACAGAAAGCTTTACAGTTTTCATTGATTTATACAGTCTCTTATTTATTAGTGAAGAATAAGAAAAGGGGGGAAGGTGGGATGGGGGTTAAAAAAGACGGGGGCTTATTGTTAAAACTTTCTTTCACTGAAAAGGAGGGCTTATTTGAGAGAGGAGGCCTTAATAGAGGATTTAAGATGTTGTTATTATTGTTTTTTTTTTTGCCTCTCAGATGTAAAAAAAAGCATTAAACCCGCTTTAATAACTAGCAAAAGGTGAAGAGTGTTTCCATTGTTTCTAATATAGCAATCCAAAATGTATTCTCCTCTTTGAAATAGATTTGATTTTCAGAGCAAAAACTTTCTTAATCCCTGACTTTGGTTTATTTGACATATTACTTGGGGCTGCACTTTGCCATGTCAATTTGCAAATTGACTAAAGGCTAGACTCCAGTTGTTCAAAAATTTGATAGTCCTATCTGAGTCATGCGCGCAGTAAAAGTTCCTATCTCATTTGGAGATAATAGATGTTTTAAGTCAAACATGCTTTGCTCGTCAGATGAGCCCTTTCGTACTCTAATTGAGACATGACTTGGTAGTGGTGTGCTGATTATCGATCATAATTTATAAAGCATCAGAAACCTAAAGCAAAGTGAGTATTGCTTATACAAATGTTCAGTTGATTGTTGTGGAAAATTCACAAAAACATTGTTGACAAATAAGGACATTAATTCACCTGTGTTGTCTTTTTGATGGGGTCTTAATTTAGTTTATATGATGTTTAGTTGGTTTAACTATGTGACAGATAAGCCTTCTTACAAAATTATTTTCAGTGTTGAAAGTGGCACACAGGGGGCACAAAACTATAATCTACTATAATCGATTATCAGTTTAATAGTTGGGTTAATCTGATTATTTCTGACGATATGATTATAATACAGACACTATTACTAAGACTAACCAACACCTTAAAGTAGACTTGGAAAGTATTTAAGCCAGCACATCTAACAGCTGCAACCTCACACCGCAACACCTAAACAAGCTAAAAGCCTTGCCTTGTCCCTGTGTGGCATTTTCCAAGGCCTTAATTCTTGGTCAATTCATTTCGGTGACTTATCTTAGGCAAACTGGAGGGAAACTGTTTCACTATTTCGCTTGGGACCACGTGATCTAAAACTCATTGGCCATGACTAGGCAACTAAAACCTCACTATGCTAATGGGGACTCTGGCACAAAACACTTCAAAAGCCTTTGCATCCCGACATGAAAAATCCCATGATCGAGATGCTCCAGGCCGCTTCCGCTCTTGTTTATTCAGTGGATAGTGATATATGCACCCTTTGAAGTAGTTTATTTTTTTAAATCCAAGTTTTAGAACTGAATTATAGCTGCTTCACAATCATACCCAGCTGGTGTTGGAATACTACAGTACCAGCCACTTTTTCACCTGGTCCACAAACCCCCTTTTCAAGGATATAGTGACAAGAACAACATGCACACTTAGCCTACAGTAATTAGAAGCTCAATTGACAGGTTTTAGTTTGACAGAAAACGTATTTATCTTGGGGTCACTGTCACCCCATGTCTGGAATCTGGGAAATTTTTCTCTTGGAATCTGGAATAAAGGTCCTAAAGTACTCTGGATCCCACTTATAACTGGAATCCGGAATCCATGTTCCACTGACAGAGAATCCAGAATGCAGTATCCATGGCGCAAAATTGAGAATCCAAGACTGTCAGATTTCCTTGAATGGGCTGATCACTGTTTTCAACTTGATAAAATAAAAGACATCATGTGCTTTCATTTATTTTATTTTTGCAACTAGAAAGAAATCCCACAAGCTTCAATACATCAATATGTAAGTTTTTCATTTCTGAGAAAGGAAACAGTTTATTTTCCCAATGTCTCTGTATTTAGCTGTATTTTACTGCCAATGAAATGAGCAAATAATAATAAATTATCATTATTGTGACACTAAAAACTGAATAAATGAAAAGTCAGGATTAAAAATATCAAATGATAGCGACACTATGTTTGGCTTCAATTTTTAGTTTTGTTTCGACATCTGCCTCTCTCGCTCCTCGTCCCCCTTCAAAATTACAGTGGAAAAATTAAAAGAAGGCCAGGTTAGGCCCATGAATGTTACGATCAAATGAAAAGAATGTTTCACTTGACAAAAAACTGCTCAGACAAAGCGCAGATTATGCAAGATTTCCGTATAACCCCATACATTAATAATATTATGCATACAGCTTTTGTTCAAAGAAAACAAAAGGCAGAACAATACTACACCTTTGCAACGGGCAGCTAAATTTATTGATAAGCTGAAGCCTTGCAAGTATTCTTTCACAAGTCGGGAATTAAAGAAACAAATCTTTAGTAATTTTCGGAACACACAAACCAAATAGCACGAGTAACAGAAATACCTCTACGCGTTATAATATTCCCAGCGATTACCAGATATCACTATATTCGAATCTTTGCCTTCCAACGGTACAGTCACAGTTTTCCGAACAATCAGACCTGAATTCTGTCCACCTTTTAGGTCTCAAACACTGAAGAAAGCACTTCTCAGCCTCTACGAAGCCCTCAAAGGTTAACCATCTTTGTTTTGGAAGGAATAAACCAATGAGAGCGCACGTATGAACGCGCTATGGAATGCACCAATCAGCGATCGTTTTAGTTCGCTGTGTGCCAGGGTCTTCTCTCCTGCCGCCGCCATATTGGAAAGTGAGAAGACCCTGGGGACGAGGTTGTGACTCTTATTTAAACCTCTCTACAACGGCAACGGCGACAAAAGCGTGTCCGCAACTGCCAAAATAATCTCTCGACAACGGCCAGTTTTTTCAGCGACTGATGAAAAAGTCAAGAATGGTCATGAAATTTGATACGTATGGCGTACCAATCCACATATTTAAACCCCTAAAAGATGCATGCAGCAAGCATAAAATGCTTACGACACTTATAGCGAATGTTGCGAACCTTACTCGTTCTGTCACGTTAAAATTTGGTTCAAGTTTTTTGTGTGTATTTTGTCTCTGTTATACTATTTATGATTGGATTACCGTTATGGGATACAGTAAGAATGAACTTAGCACAATAAACATGTTTTACCCCTCTTAAAAAATTTGTCATATTACCCCCCCTACCCCCCCCCCCCCCTAAACGGCCACCTGTCAACAACGGCCACTTTCTTCTGTCCCCTGAGTGGCCTTTATGGAGAGGTTCGACTGTACTTGCATGTTACTTTAGGTCTGTTATTGTGTGATATTTAAGGTATATGTGTTTCGTATCCAGGGCTGAGAGGTTTGATGATGGCGGTTATGATGGCAGCTTTAATGAGTGATTTGACGTCAATCTTCAACAGTGCCAGTACTTTGTTTACCATTGATGTTTATGGCAGATTTCGTAAAAATGCCTCGGTCAGAGAACTCATGATTGTGGGAAGGTACATGTTTGTGTTTCACCTTTCTCCAGAGTTTAACTCCCCCAATATCCAGATACAAATTCTCCACACTACTCTTCATTCTTTGCCATAAAGAATCACTTAAGAGAATTTGATAGAAGAGCAAATCATCAGTTTATTTATTCTCATTGATAACCTTTCCCCTTAATGTTGTATTGACATTGTTGGAAGAAATTTGATGTTGATCACTCTTAGGACTCGCTAAGGGTTAACCTTGTTTCTCTAACATGAAGCACCTATCTAAGAGTATTGCTTCTATCCCTTGGACGGAATGCTAGTTTATGCAGGTTTGCCACGGTCAGGGGAAAATCAGGGAAAACAAAAATTTGTCATGGTCAGTGAAAAGTCAGGGAAAGTCTTTGATATTGTCAAAGTAGTGAAACGTCAGGGAATTATATTTTCGTTGCACACAAAATTCCGTAAGCGTAAGCGTAGTTTCAAAAGGAAGTCAGGAATATTTTCAAGTGTTATGCCGTGTTTTGCAGGATAATGGTAGCGATCATGACCGGAATAGGTATCCTGTGGATCCCAGTGGTGCAGAATGTACAGGGAGGCCAACTTTTCATCTACATACAAGCTGTCAGTGCATATTTCTCGCCGCCAATCGCAGCTCTATATCTGCTTTCAATCCTTTGGACCAAAGCTACAGAAAAGGTTTGTACCGAATGATGCCAAGCAGGCATTTTATTGGCAGCAACTAACACTCTTTTTAGGTCCGTACAACGTAATGTACCGGAGAGCCAAAATTGGTCAATTTTATGCTCGAGTCATTTCTTAGTATCTTAACCCATACATATAATGCTCCTGTAGGGTTGTGAAGGAGATATCAAACAAATTTCATCAGGGAGCACTAACCATAATATTTTTTGGCCATTTTTTGCCGGCATATCATTAAAATTTGAAGGATGGCCCAACTTTTTCAAGTTTCAGCCCATGTCCATCCTTGCCACCCCGTTGTGACAGACAACAGGAAACAGTTTTAAAGCCTTAAACAACAAAACTGAATCATTATTTTTCAGAATTCCATTGATAAGATGAAGACACTCTTTAGCTTTTTAAAAAGATAGCAGGCAGCGTGACATAAAAAGATAGCGAGTGGCGTGACATAAAGAGATAACAAGTAGCGGGACATAAAAAGATAGCGAGTAGCGTGACATAAAAAGATAACAAGTAGCGGGACATAAAAAGATAGCGATTAGCGTGACTTAAAAAGATAGCAAGTAGCGTGACATAGCCTCTTAAACTAAAATTCTGTGTTGTCATTCCATGCTACAGGGTGCATTCTGGGGTATGATCTTGGGCTTCATTGTGGGTGCTATACGCATGATCCTGGACTTTACTTATCAACCGCCTCGTTGTGGCGACGAGGATACTCGTCCATCCATCATAGCCAAGGTTCACTACATGTACTTTGCCTTGATTCTCTTCTGGCTTACCATCATCACCATTGTTGTCATCAGTTATTTTACAGAACCAATGCCGGAAGCCAATGTGAGTAGATAAAGACATTTACCCGGGAAAAGAGTTGACTTGTTTTTCATGCTTAAAATTAGTTTAATCGAATTCCACTTAGTGAGTCTGTTGTTTATTTTATGACTTAATTTTGTGAAGCAGCTTGAGCGGCGTTAGTTTCTGGACAAAAGTATTTCAACGAAAATTTTCGCAGAAATGCTTCGGTGTCATGCTTTATAATTGGCTCAAAGATCTCGCGCCACTTTTTGAGCCAATCAGAACGGAACCAAACCCAGTCGCAGTTTCCACTCGTGCGTTTCTCCCGCGCTTGGCACCTTCTGCCTGCTGGTTGGTTCATCGAGTTATTGCCTGTGTTGTGATTGGTCGGTGTTACTAGGAAGCTTCACCAAAGATGACGGTGATGGCAACGAGAACGGGCATCAACAACTTTGCACGTGCAGCACACTTTTTTTGTACATTTTTTTGGCCGCAATTGCACGACCATAAACGTCCTAGTTTCACTTTTTATGGAGGGCGCGAAGTCAAGAAAACGACTTTCTTTCTCTTTTTTGAACTCAAATGCAGTTCTTTTGAATTCATCTCCAGAAAAATTTCTCAACATTTGACATATTGAGCGGGATAGAATAAGAGCGATCATAATTTTTAAACAGCGCGAATTAATTTTATGAGTGGCGTTTTTGCTGCGGTCGCCAGCTCCCTATTACTTTGGTTTTTCAATACAAACATGCTTTGAACATCAGGTGGCTCGTTTGACATGGTGGACTCGTCATGATAAACCATCAGACACTGATGTCATGGAAGAGGCTAGAGATGAGGAGATCGAGAAACAAGAAATCACAGAAGACAGTGATGAGATTGAGATGCAGGACATTGCTGCGGAGAAAGAAGAGGAGAAGGACGATAACGCTGTTACGGAAGAGACACCTGCAGTGGATACTGTGCACCACAGTAAGTTATAGCAGCAAGTAAAATGCGTCAGTGGTGTAGCTGGTGGTTTTTTGATGTGATATTCGTTTTTGGTTCATTTTTATACGGACTCGCGCGAGGTCAAAGGAGAAAACGATTGAGAAAGGGCTGAGGGGGGCGGAGAGAGTGGGAAAATCTTACTGTTTTGTCTCCTCACCCCCTCCCCCATCGATTTCTGGGTCGACCTCGGTTCAGCTTTCGCGCGGCTGCATCTCTTACTTTACGAACCAAAAAGGAAAGAACAAAAAAAGCCGCCAGCTACCCAGGCCATGAGTGCTCTGAGGAGAGAAAGCCTTAGTTACAGTAGAGAGATTTACAACCATGTCCACCGCAAATAGTAAACGTTAGATTCAGGTTGACATACAATTTCTCAACTTGGGAAATGAATATTTAAAATCTCTGTAAATTAATTGTGGGAATTAACCTGATATGAAACCTAGTCCTTGTTTCTTTGTAGGTAATAATAATAAATAGTATGCGACAAATAAATGAAGGCCTTGGTCACATGGTGCAACTCGGTTACGTTTGACGTAAATGTTTAATAACTTAAGCAACAAAGACGGGGTAGGATAACAGAAACGGTGAAACTTTGAACGTTCATCACACTTCTATTGCCATCACTGCACGACTACAACGTAAAATTCTCTAGTATATTGTCGAGTGCTTGTCCAGTAATTATTATGCATTACGAAAACTCCTGAAAAAAATAACGAATTTATCCCTTCCCCTTCTCCTCCCCCCGCTAAAAAGCACCTGCCGTTACTTGAATCGCGGATAGCGGGCTCTTTTTCTGGTCCCAAGGATGTCAACGCGCGCTAGTTTTAACACCGCGATCCACCACAAATCTAGGAGTAAAATATTTTAGTTATCTTTTTCTAGCAATCTAGTGTGAAAGCTTGTGTGGCCAAGCAGTTACCACCTCATCTGGAGGTCCGGGATTCAAGACTCGCCCGTGGCGTTGCTTCCTTGCTTCACCCAGGTGTATAAATGGGTTGCGATCATGGACTAGCATCCCCTCCATGGGGGAGTAGCAATACTCCTAGGTGCTCCATGCTAATGAAACCGGGATAAGCTCCAGCCTTTTGGGCCTTTGGCTCGTGTGCGCCTTTACCTTACCCTTTTACCTTTCTAGCAACCGAATCCTGCCTTTATCATTAAATAAATTGCTCAGTGAAGGATGCCTTCGCGCATACAGCTGTTATTCGTTTATTTTGCCGAAAACTTCGCAATGTATAGCCAATGTTTTGTAGTGCTGTGTTCAGGAACGCGTAACGAACCCCTAAGAACGTCTGCGTGGGAGGCTATGTTTGTTTGTTTTTACTCATTTTTGGCCAAGGACGCGGCCTGCTCCAAATTTTCCCTCGCATTTACAGAACGTGGGTAAAACTTTCGCCCTCATTTTCGACAGCGACAAATACTTATGTTCCTTGACTATAGCTCTTTTTGTTTCAGAACACAAGCCACACTCGAAGATAAAACGCTTCTATTCGTGGTTCTGTGGTTATGAGGCAGGAACGGAAGAAGCCAAGAAAGCAGCCCATGAACAACATGAACGTCTTCAACACCTCACATCCCTGGAGCGAAACCGTTACGCCGAAACCTTCCTTAACATCAATGTGCTTATTATTATGGCAATTGGACTCTACCTCTATATTTTCTTCTCCATTTAATTTTTGCGCTATAATCTGTGTTCCTGGGTCTTTTATCAAGGGGTTTGTAATATCTGTCAACGAGTTCCTCACGCTTCATTTATTGTCTCCTAGGGAAACAGTGACTTCCGTTTTTTCGTTAGACCGGTCAGTAATTTAAAAGTGTTTTCTTATACCTCATAACTCGATATTTCGGTCATAACGAGAAAAAAGTTTTATTTGCTTGGCGTGACTGGCAATTAGAGTTCTCGCTAGCCTGCGTAGCTGGCGGGATCGTCACGTCAGCGCGTATCGAGGCAGAGAGTTGCTAATCCGCGCTTAGAATGAGGAAGACACGCTTTGAAATTAGAATATTCTCGCGAGGACGAATTCTGCTAGCTACGCTTGTTAACTTCCCGCGTTTGCAAGGTACACAACCCGGAACGCTTACCATTTGTATGGAAAATGCCTAATTCTGGGAAGAATACAAAATTGTAACAGTTCATCCTGGTGGAATACCCTTGAAGAATCACGTTTTTCTCGCTTTTACAGGGCCGACCAAAATTGTCCGTACCATTTGTTTGGATTACCAGTGCCAGTCTTCCTCTCAAGGAAACGCGGAACATTTACCGGCATTTTGTAAATGATGTAAGTTAATTCCATTCCTGTTTTAAGTGCGAAAAAAAATACTAGTGCCATTTGACGAAAATCTTCTCAGAAATTTCCGTTCAAATGTTAAGCGCTCTTGGTAACATGCGCGAGTCTAACACTCCCCCGGATATAACAACAACAACAACAACACCAAAAGCTTTATTTGCATGACCATAAAGGAATTACAGTATTGCAAAAGCTGTTAGTCTAAATTTAAGTACTAATTCAACTAATTAGTACGTGCAAAACATTACAAAACGTTACAGTTCTCATTCATTCATTCATTGATATTAATTTGGTCCTTAATTCAAAGCATTGCGAGATAAATGAAACTAATTGACAGTTAATTAAATAATCAGAAGAATTCAGATATTAAAGTATCGTGTGAAAGTGATTTGAAGTCAGGTATTTTAGTTTCTAGTTTCGAGAAAAATATGTCTCTGATCTGAGAATAAGCCTTACAATCTAGTAAGAAATGATTTTCATCTTCGATTTTCTTACTTGTACAAAAGTGACATATCCTTTCATTACGAGGGATTTTGCTCGTATCTACCTGTTTCAATTCTAAGTTGATGACTACTTATTCTAAATCTAACTAATGCTTTTCTCGAAGGGTTTTTTCTTGTTAAAACTAGGTACGGCGAGGGGCTATAGTCGTCTTTGATTGTACAATAAAAACTGAGTTTTTGTGATTGTTGAAGGGTCTGATTCCAGTAAGAGACGTATTTATTTTTCATTATGCCGATATACCTATTAACTATTGAGTCACTCAATGAATTACAGGAAAAGTCATAGTTTAGATCATAGTAGTCAACCATTTTCATGAGATTAGTTAGGGAGGGAGGGGAGTTAGGGCGCTCGCTTTAGTTGGGAGGTACAACAAAGATAAGGGTATAAATATACAGTGTGTATTCTACGTTGACATTTCCTTTCAATGTTAGGCTTCTGTCGGGTCTAGTTTTTTTTTATAATTTTCCTGCCCATGTAACCTGTGTGACAGTCTGATAATAGTTGTAGTAACAGTTCTATAATCATTATACTTAACAATTTGCTGAAGTTATAAGCGTGTGGCTTACATTGACTCAGTAAATAACTCTAAGCTGAAGTTAGCTGAACAATTATTTTGGGTGATTAAACTCAGTAGGGCAAAATATTGCTTACTGCTCCTTTGGGCGCTCACGTGGTAAATAGTACTAGGAAATATTTTTTCATTGCGGTAAAATGGGAACTGTAGCTATCGTTTGTTGTAATTTTTAGAGTAAACTCAGTAATATTTCAACCGTGCAATTGTGTCATGCTTGATTTTGTTCCCGCTTAAGAGAGGAAAGGATAGAAATCATCCCACGTCCAGTCGACCTCAGTCTATTTCCACTTCTCCCTCTAACTTGTATTTCTTATCGTTATAGGGTTAAGGGTATTGTTTGGGTCCTTTTACTATTTTTTCGTGAGTCCACTGACAGTCCTCGTTGTAAACTTTGTAATCTTTTTTGTATTGTGACTCTCGCACCGCAAAGAAGGGTACAAAGAATCCTTTGCATTCGGGCCGTCGTGTAAAAACAAGGCGGGACGCGTGGGAGAAGGCCTGGCACACGTGCGTTGTCTAGCCCTTTACAAGCTGTTTACATGTAGATTATTTCAAAACAATCTGTTAATCAATTTAAATGCCCACACTGCACAGATCTTAGTCTTTCTATAGTTAGATGACCTTGTCGGTCATTTCCTCTCCGCCATCGTCGTTCTGTTCACTATCCTCAACGCTTCCCGTTCTTCTAAAACGCTCTCTCAGTTTTGTATACAGTTTCTCATATTCGTGACTCTTAACGATGGAGTTAATCACGTTGGACATAGCAGCTAAACCTAGAATGATCATAGTGAAAGGATACGCCATACGTGCTTGGTGTCTTGAATTGGATCTTGAATGACCAGGAATCAGATCACCGAACCCAACAGTCGTAAACGTGATGAAGTAGGCATAAACACCTTCCAGAAATGTCCATTCGTCGATTTTCGTTTGGATTCCTGCGCCTACTAGCAAGAAAATCAGCAACAACAGGAAACCTAAAAAAGCACATTTTTCGTTTAAGAACTTTGGTGTGCTTTCTTTCTTTAGGCAGCCTTTTTCGAATCTTGTGATGAGAATTTGTTGCCCAGTAAGCATTAATTCTCCAACCACTTGTAAAAAGAGAATGTTTATCGGGATGCCGAAGAGAGCGTAAAAGATGCAAAGAATACGTCCAGCTGATGTCACTGGTGTGATGTTTCCATAACCTGGAAAATAATCACGGGACGGTTAAGTTAATGGCCCGACCAGAAGGCGATCGAGTCCAGTAACCCCTTATTCTACAGACTATAGCCTTGATAATGCGACCATCCCACCACCCTGTCACTGGACGCTCATTAGGCTGCAACCTCGTTTCCAGGTTCTCTCTCTTATCCTACTCTCTCTCGCTCCACAGGGACGGAGATTGATTAGGTTGGAGCTTTATTTCTGTTACATGAAACGACCACAAATGTTTCTTCTCCCCTCTGGACTGGATGAGATGCCAGAACCTCGTACCCCCAGCAATTTATCGCCGGTAACCACTGCCGCTGGGTGAAGTGAGCGGGCGTCTTAAAGAAAAGCGTCTTTTGGATTCCCAGAGTGCCAGGGTAGTCATAATTCTGAATTTGCACACTATTTACAACTATGTAACTGGCACAACCAAGCGTTTGCGTGGTTGATGGTCATTATTTAAAATTGCAATCACAAACTAAGGTTTAGTATCATAAAAGTGACGCTACCTTAAATACGATCACGACCCAGTTAATGCGGCGACTAGTATGTAATGCATCAGTCAATTCCATTTGCCAACCCCGAGGCCATTCCCGAGCTTTTGACACGCACGCGATTTCCTATCAGAATATAACTACACAGAAGGTTTTACTGAAAAAAAAAGCAGATTGGCTCATCTGTCAAGGACAGGAATAAATTGAAGAGGGATGTAAAATAAATAAATAAATAAAGTCTTTATTCATCAAGAGATAAAATTACATATCTTTTGTTACAAGTAAGTGTAAGAAATTTAAAAAGTTAAAAAGTAAGAAATAAAAAATATATACCGGTATATATATCTAGTATATTACATAGCTAATTCATATTTAAAAACTAAACGATTAATAAAAGAGTTTTTAAAGCGCATAGTGTTAATCTTAGGTTTAAAACTAGTTTCTTTTCTAAGATTGTAGCTGGAGGGTTTAACACGAGGCATAATAGATAAAAGTGGATGTCCTTTGGCATTAAAAACTTTTTTGAAAATTTTACGGTCTTGCCTCTCTAAGAAATCATAAACACTTACAGGCTTAGACGTATATTTCCTTTTAAAACAGCGGTCTAAGAAACATTGTACGGGTGTAAGATCGGACTCGGACGCGGCGTAGACAGATAATGCGTAATTAATATTAGGTAGAACTATAGTATTAAAGAGAAGGTCTATTTCTGACTGATTGTACCCTTCTTTGCGCAGCGTTCTAAGGATATGTAGGGATTTGTTAGCTTTAATAAGTTTGTTCTTCACGTGCACTGAAAATTTGCTGTCACATTGGAAGGTGACGCCCAAAATCTCAACTTCTTTACAGCTTGGTATCATCCCAATGGGTGAATAGAGATCGTGGTTGCCTCTCTTTTTGATCGTCAACTCTTTACATTTGCTTGGGTTGCAAGACATTCCATTTGTATTCGTCCAATCTAAAAACTGTGACACTAACTGATCGGAGTAGTCTACCTCCTTCCATACAGGAGCAATAATTGTCGAGTCGTCAGCGTACTTAAATAGCGCGTCATGATTACCTAAAGTGATGTTAAGATCATTGAGGAAGATATTAAAAAGGTAAGGACCGCTAACGCTACCTTGAGTTGTCCCTTGGTTGACCGGTTTCCAGTCACACTCAAAGTTGTTACAACATACCCTTTGTTTTCTATCCTTTAAAAAGTTCAAGTACCAATTGGTAATATATGGATTCAGTGGGAGCTTTTTTAATTTACTAGCAAGAAGCTCATGTTTCACAGAGTCAAAAGCTTTGTTCTCGAGGCATGTTCTCGATTTTATGCATGCAAGTCTTCATTGCTTATCAAGCCAGAATAACATTGCGAAATTGGAGCTACGGTAAAAACCCACGAGTAAGAACCGAAGATTGAAGAACCTGTTAGGCTAAAATTTGCAATTTAGATCCCCTCTATATAAGTACCTCTTTAGCCCAAAATTTGGAGAAAGGTTCTTATATAAATGTTGTTTGATTGAGGACATTGAGAAAATGTTTATAATATTGTGTTTTACAGCACAATCATGTATATAAAGTTTTTTTGACTCAAGAAATTAAAATTCATGTGAGAATAGATCTCTATTATGGTCATATTAAAATATAAGCAACATTAGGTATGTAAATTTAAGGGTTCTGATCACTAAAATCTTCTTAGCAACGACATAATTTTTTGCAAGAAATTAAGAACCTCTTAAGAACCTAGATAGCCTAAATTTATGTTAACCACCATTTATGTAAGAAGTTCTTTAGGCTAACCCTGGAAAATGTAGGTTCTTACTCGTGGGTTTTTACTGTATGGATGTTGATCAAAGTTTTTTGGTTATTGAATCAAATTTCTGTTGATATTATTTGAGGAACATCCTTTCATATTTATAAAACTATTCATAACATATAACTTTACATCGCTCTATTAATTTTTATAATGTCAATAATTTCATATCAATACTAAAACCATAAACTGGTGCAAGTCGTCGCGGCTTGAAGTCTTAATTAGAATCCTAGCGCTATTACAAAGGAAGACGTTAATTGAAACCAAAAATCGAACATTAAATGCTTAAAATGGCACTATTCGACTGTGCGATCAATGAAAACTGTTGCAGTGTTGACGGAGGACGCGCATTTGCTCTCTTTTTTCGTCCCCACCCCGGGGGATTTGACAGCTCAAGAGTCCCCATCCCCGGGAATTTGCCATCCACGGCAAAAAAAAAATGCTAATACCCGGAGGTCAGCCCCCCGGGGGGGGGGGGGTACCGGTGGCAGGTGGAACTGACTGATGCATAATTACGGGTTATTTGCATGCTTTCAGCTGGGCGGGATTTTGCGCTTATTAAGGATTAGCGATCTATGACCCCCCATATCAATCAAACAAAACGCACGCGCAACACAAGCGTCTCTTTAGCGCCAGGCTTACTGCTAGTAGGAGTGATCGGCAATTAATTATCGCCTCTTCGCACTGCCTTGTTACTTTGGAAAGGAGTCAACAGAAGCCTACGCGTACTGAAGCTTCCGATAAGAGGTGGGTGCTTGATACGGGGCGGTGAGGAAGGGAGAACGAGAAGTCTCCCTCTCTTGCCGTTATTAACCCCACCCCCCCCCCCCCCCCTCCCCACCACCACCACCACAAATCGCCTCTTAAAAGCAGGGAGTGGGGAGGACACGTTTTACCGAGCACCGCTCCCGTCTCGCGTCCCTATTGCACGCGTGCTCATTTTCTTTTCGCACGAACTTCGCTTGACGGGCTAAGCAAGAAGAGAGGCTGCTCTTGGTCTATTTTATTAGTTTTTGCACTCAAATCCATATCGCGCGGACTTACGTATAACTTGGGCGTTTATAATGGAGTAATTGTGTATATATGGCATTCAAATGATTTGCAAACAACACGTACTATGCACAAGATGACCATGTAAACATTGTCCGCTGAGCTGACTGTATTAAAATATTAAAATACCCTTAACTGAGTAAAACAATATAGCGCCAAGAATTGGTTGAGAAAATAGTATTCTCTGAAATGAGAAATAATTCAGTACTAGTGGGGAAGTAACATGTAATTTTATAGGTGGATTATCTAACAGGAGAGTGGGTGACCTTTTTAAGCTAGAAAGTCTATATATATTATATACATTAGATTTGCAGTCTTACCAATTGTTGTTAGCAGTTGAAAAATGAAGGACAGCGTATTTTTATAGTTCCATTCAGGTCCAGCACTTGACGAGTTTGCCTGCTGGATTTGCCAAACAAGGTCGTCAAATTCATCCTCGCTCATATTGTAATTCTTTGTAACATCTTCCTTCAGTTTTTTAAGCCGAAGCCCTGCATTAGACTTTTCGGTACTCCCACTATCGCCTTCAACAGCTTTGAACATAAACACACCAATAGTGATGTAAATCAGCCAGGTTAAAAACAAGACTAAAAGTTTGTAAGCTTTTCCCGACATGGCGATGTCTGCCTCTTGGATGCAGCGATCACAACTGCTCGGCCTAAGGTAATCTGTTGCTATGACAATGTCAACGTCTTTTTTTGTTGCAAAGATATATAATTCTTATATACCTCGCCGCGATCAGGGCCAAAGGATCACATTTGAACAGCTTAATGAAAGCAAAATTGCCGGATGTTTTCCTACAAAATTATCTTCCCATTTTTATTGCAAATGGAAATCAATCGGAAATGATTAATACATTTTGAATCTTTACAGTTCACGTGAGACTGTCATTTTGAGAAGAAAATGCACTGTTACAATTTATGTGATATTTTTTGTCTGCGTTTATTGCTGGCACGGGTTTTAGCGCAATCTAAACAAAAAAGCAGCTGCTGAGTTTCAGTTAATTGGTACAACTCCCTTTCAGCCAATTAACACTTTCCTTATTATTCTTCTTTCATCTTCAAAAAGTTACATTCTCTTTGTCTTATCTTCCATCGCATTTAAACTTTATAATTTTTGTTTCGTTGAACCAAATATGGCAAAAAAATATCTATCTTTGTAGCCCCGGAAAATAAAACCAGACGTGTAAAAGTTATGGCGACGAGTTTTTTTGCATATGTTCTTATAACCAGTAATAAAAAAACGTTATTAATACATCAAACGAATTCGACCGGTATTTTCATTAATCAAGGCAAGAGAGGACAAGACATGACAGTGTTTATTTGGAGTCTTCAACTTCATCAAAACTTGAAATCACAAAATAAGTTAGTTGTTACTTGGAATTATAGTAACACAGCGAAGAATATATAAATAATTAAACATAGGTATACAAGGTATTTTTCTATTAAGATTATTTTTCTTTTCTTATCATCAGCGAAACAAATCATACTTTGCTCTTTATTTTTTGAGTTGTGCATTTTCCACGGGGGATATATTAAAAATATTTATTAATCAACTTGTTCTGAAGTTTGTTTATCTCCACATCAATGGCATACTTGAACAGGTTCTAGAATAACATGGAAATCATTTCTAAATGGTTAAGAAATTTTTAAAAATTTCTTATCAGAGCGAACGACAACCAAGAAATACCGTAAATTGAAACTTCAGCTAGGGTGTCAATTCTCGGTTTTCACTGTCACGCAATCAAAAATAAAATTGCAAACCATTCGATACAGAAAGTCCCGAATCTTGGAAATAAAAGAAGATAAATAAGCAAAAGACCTTGCCAAGAATCAGGTCTGTGCGATATTTCATATGCGAGATATTAGGAAAAACGTTTTACCCAAATTTATAAAGCTTTGTATGGAGGCGCCATGTTTGTGTCCCTTTGAGGGGCACAAATATGGCCGCCGGAAACCAACAGAAACATCTGTTTTTGAGTTTTCCTACTAATGCGTTAATTCATCGCTTAAAAAACTCATAAACTATTAAAGTGATATTTATTCTGAGAGAAGGAATGTTTAGATAGCAAAATCTCCCAAAACTGGTAATGTTTTTAACCCACAGAAGAGCAGTCCCGGCCGCCAGCTAAATGCCGCGTCACGCAAAAGCCTAGAAATTCAAACGTCCTCTATCGCAAAACGAAGAACCCTTTCGAACCAAACCTCTGTTTAAATAAAGGTGTTTAGGTGCTGTAATACCTCATGAAACTCAGAATCTCGGAAGAATCGATAGTTTCTTAGTTTGAATTTTGATGACGTCATGTGAAAACCGAGAATTGCGTGCTTGGCTTTAAAAGTCGTTGAATAAATATCAATGCCTCGGGCGCCCATTATATTGCATTGTATAGTCGGTTAACATATTGCCTCACTTGCATATAAATTTATAGAGAAAACAGGGGCACCCAACGACAATTTTCCGAAAATATCTGTTCGGAAGACGATTTGAGATCTAGAATTTTCGGAACATTTGTTATAAAATTTCTTGCTTGCCTGCCTCTCCTAGGATTTTCGAACATCTAAAAAATGGTATAATTGCCCATTTTTAACGGATTTTTACCCTAGAAAGGTCACCTAGAATTTTCGGGAGCCTTTTTCTGACTCAAATTTTCGAAAAGGTAAGTTTTCATCCCTATAATTTTCGGATCACTCGACTTTCAGCTAGGGAATCCGAACAGATGAAAAATTTTTAGGGGATAAAAATATGCCTATATCCACCATTTAAATACTAAAATACGTTTAACAATGCTATGTTTAAGTGATTTTGAACTATATTCTCGTTGGGTGCCCCTGAGAAAACACGTGCTAAATATGAATTGAAAAAGATTGTCAACGCCAGGAGCAACGCAGTCTGTACATTATTTAAGTTTTTTGTCAAAAAGACTATATCAGCTATCAGATCAGAAAATAAAATGCAAATTGTCTGAGTGCCAAAAGTGTTTACCAGCATTACATATTCATTGTAAATTAAATTTCAAGTGCATTTTTTTGACTGTCGTACTTCACAGGGAATAGCTCATTCGTCTATCGCTGCTTTATTGGATTCACATTTTCTGAAAAAAACACTGTTGTAATATGTGCTCGAATATTTTCAAAATAATACGTTAGTAACTTAAGGCCATCCCCCTTTTTTTTTCGTTTAACGTCGAATGCGTTTCCTGATATTGGGTCGGTCGGTCGGATTGAAAAAAACAAAATTCACAAGAATTCTTGGAATAGGATGCCTTGGTACCCTAGGACGACGCTAAAAGTTAACATTCACATATTTGGATGAACAAAATACACAATATACTGTAAAGAATGTTCGTGTTTTTGTTCCTGTTTTTCTCTATGCTGTTACTATGCTCATTTTTCAGATTAAAAGAATTATTTCCAATGAAAAATGGTTTAACTAAATCGTTACTTTTTTTTTTCGAAAACGCCCAAAAATTTGAGTCGGTCGGACGACGCTAAACGGAGAAAAAAAAGAGGATGGCCTAATCAACAAATAGGGCTTTTTCTTGTCCGAAATATTCAGCGTGGAGGTATAACACTTTGTAAGGCTTTGATAAAAGCAAAGAAACTTAACAACGTCTCAGGAACTCGTAGAAGACTGATCATGATCAGTTCTTCAATTTGCAGCTTCGCTCAGTTGTGAAAGCAAACTAACGAGCCATGACTGTTTTGGGCTGTGCCGCGAAGATGATACCAGTCACTGGTCTGCCTGTGCTGAACTGTCCAAAATTAAAGCATTCTTCAGGAGTTCCTATTGTAAATTTTTTTGTCTGGTTCACTTTGCATTCATACGAAAAGAGCATTGCATCACTGGTCTACAACACGTCATTTTAGAGCGGAACAATGACGAGGAAGGCCATTTCAGAATTCCAAAAACCCTCACTTTCAATCAGATGCGAGGGAAGCCAAGTGCAAAACCTTTCTTCACCTCATTTAAAAAGAGGCTTGGCAGGGCAAGCTCGTCTAGATCTTAGTCCTTCGTCTATCTTGCACTCCTTTGTCTGTTGTTAGCAAAGTTGGGGGAATTTTTTGGTTGTTTTTTATATCTAATTTTTCGGGAAACCAACGGCAGCTCCTGTTAGAGGCTAATGATTTCATTCCAAACAGTGCACTCCAAGCGACGCCTTCCCGTGATACCATTCGCACCTCGTAAAAGCGAGGTGGTACACTGCAGAGGGAAGCTGGGAGACACACAAAAGCCAACGGGCTTTTTACACAAAATCGCAATATTATTGAAAACACACGCGTTAGGCAGATTTTCGTCTTTCTAGACTTTGGGGGCCTTTTCGATCATTTCCTCTCCACCATTTTCGTTCTGTTCGCTGACTTCAACGCTTCTTGTTCTTCTAAAGCGCTCTTTCAATTTTTTAAATAGTTTTGCAGAATCTTCACACTTAACGATGGAGTTAATTACGTTGGACATGGCAGCTAGACCTAGGATGATCAAAATGACACGATACGCCATATGCGCTTTGTTTCCGGACTCATGACCAGGAATCAGATCTCCAAACCCAACTGTGGTAAACGTGATAAAGTAGGCATAAAAACCTTCTAGAAATGTCCACTCTTGAATGCTCATTTGAATCCCTGCGCCCACTAGCAAAAGAGTCAATAACAACAGGACTCCTAGAAAAGTGCATTTTTCGTTTAAGAACTTTGGTTTGCCGTCAATTTTTAGGCAGCCTTTTTCGAATCTTGTGATGAGGATTTGTTGACCATTAAGCATTAATTCTCCAACCACTTGTAAAAAGAGAATGTTTATCGGGATGCCGAAAAGAGCGTAGAAGATGCAAAGAATGCGTCCAGCAGATGTCACTGGTGTGATGTTTCCATAACCTAGAAATAAAATACATGACAGGATGGTTAATATGATAGGCTTCTGTTGAATGGTATAGTTATTCGACTATTTCGTTTCTAGTTCTAGGACGATACAACCACCTTTTGGATTCTCTGGTAGTAATCTTCTGAGACTGAAGTAATATTAACCTGCGTTACAGCCATGACCGAGAGATATATGTTTTATACAAGACACACGATTGTCAGAATTTGAAGTCGAAATCACAAAGTTTCAAAAAAGGTCTAAAAAGCAGCAGGACGCGAGATACGGGAAGTGTGCAGTTTCTCCTTTTTCTTAGCCTTTCCAGTGAGTCGCGCGCGAGAAAATATGGCCAAGCGAGCACACAATAGGGTATAAACTTTCTTCACGTGTCGTGTTCCTCAAAGCTACTAAGGGAGTGGCACTCGACAAAGGTGAGCGCCTCTCTTGTCTCGCTACTCTAGTTGGGTGCTCGGTCATTTCCATCTCGCGCGACTTTAATATTCGACGGGGTTCAGAAAATACGATTTGACTCGGGTTAACGGTTTCGTTTCCTGTGTCTTGCGGCTTTTTAATCCTCTTGGATCAAAGACGAGAACCAAAAACAAACTAAATATAGACCTTTAGATTCTAAGACGAGTACGACAACGAGTACGAGTTTTTGTTCAGTGCTAAGTAGTGCTCGCGCGTGAACCAGCGTCATTTTGGCGGGAAAACGTGATAGCCGTCGTCACTCTACTACGAGTTTTAGCGAGAATGTCGAAGTGGCGGAAACAAGTTATTAAATGCTATTTAGCCTGTGTAGCAGGCGCTTGGAAGTATTGAGCGCAAGAAAGAACGGGTGCGCGAGAGGGAATGTGGAAGTAGTAAGCGCAAGAAAGAACAGGCGCGCGAGAGGGAATGTGGAAGTAGTAAGCGCAAGAAAGAACGGGTGCACGAGAGGGAATGTGGAAGTAATAAGCGCAAGAAAGAACGGGTGCGCGAGAGGGAATGAGGAAGTAGTAAGCGCAAGAAAGAACAGGCGCGCGAGAGGGAGTGTGTCTCCATCTCGCGCGCGGGTTCTTTCTTGCGCCCACTACTTCCAAGCGCCTGCTATGCAGGCTAAATGCTATTAAATGTTAGAAGTAGTATCATTTTGCGATCGGTAGGGTGTAACCTCCTTCACTAAAGATAACAGTGCTAACGTTTCTAGTGAAAAATGGTAAATGGAAACTTTCCGGGAAGTCTATATTTTGAGTTATCATGCGAAAAAGCTTTAAGTCAATTTTCGTACGCGTTGTCGTACTCGCCTTAGAATCTAACTGGGTCTTCTCTAATCGCTGCTGGGTCTTAAACCCGTGTAAACGAGTGCTCTTACAGTCGTGCAAAACAATTCCCCCCCCCCCCCCCCCCCCCCTCATTTCCAACTTATTTTCAAGAAAAAAGTCCTAGTTTACATCCTCGTGTTAACAAGTTGTCCGTAATACCTCATTTTCCATAGGGTGGCAGAGTTGAGCTAATTACGCGTGCGCGCGTGAAATCACCACCTGCGAGGAAGTTGACATCTTTTGTCCCTCATTTTCTCGAAGTCCTTCGCTTCTCATTCCGGGTTCCAGAAAACATGAAGAAAAAATTTGAGCTCGACTTGTAGGCACGTCTATAAATTTTGTCTCTTCCCTCTGCGTGTCACCTTCCTTGAGGGTGGTGATGTACACGCGCTCTTGCGTAAAATGCTCGCTCTACCCCATTCCTGAGGAAAATTAGGGACTAAGGAATAATGGAATTGCAATGAAAACAAAACATAGCATGCACTAAATTACAAGCTGAATGTCGGAATTATAAATTAACGTTGTCTTAAACTAAGACAAGTTTTTCAGGCCCACTGAGAAAGTGTCAAGTATTCTCTACGATAAGAAGTAATTCAGTATTTGGGTAAACTGACACATGATTTCGACTGACTAACACATGATATTTAATTCAAGATCATTGGATATGTAGTATGCCAATACCCTAAGAATTGTACGCGCATTCTTACCAATTGTTGTCAGCAGTTGAATAATGAAAGACAGAGCGTTTTCATAGCTCCATTCAGCTCCTGCACTTGACGAGTCGCCTGCCTGCTGGATTTGCCGAGCAATGTTGTCAAATTCATCCTCGCTCATATTATACTTCGTTGTGACATCTTTCTTAAGTCTTTCAAGATGTTCTGTATTTGAAGTTTCGGTATCAATTTCACTATCTCCTTCAACAGCTTTGAATATAAAAACACCAATGGTAATATAAACAATCCAGGTTAAAAACAAGAACAAAAGTTTATAAACTTTTCCTGACATCATGGATATATGGCTGCCTCTCAAAGCGATTTGCTTCAGTGGATTACAAATGCAGCTTATCAAAAGGTGTCCGTTGCTATGACAATGCGATAATAGTCAACACTATCTGTTTTGTTGACTTTTAGTAAAGATTAAACTACAATAGCCAAAGGGATCAAATATAAAGAGTTTGAAGATGACAAAATAACCGGATGTTTAAATGCAAAAAAGTCGTATAACTTAGTGTCGTATTGGTTGGAAAAGATAATAAATTGCCGAAAATGAACATGTTCGATAGTGAATACATTTTGAATCTTTACTTTTAAATAACATGGTACAAAGGGTTTTTTTTACCTGTAATCATCTATGACATTTTTACAATATTGACTTAAAATTAAATGGCTTTGATATAATCCAAACAAAAAAAGCAGAAAAAAGCAGCTGCTTTCTTCAGTTCACGCAGTGTGTATTCAACTTAGAGAATTACATAGTCTCTTTAAGGAGACGTTGAGGTTATCACTATCGCCCTTTTCTCGATTCAAAATCCTTTTTTTTATGTGGTGCAACCTCACAGCCGAGAATAAAAAGAACTCCTCAGTCCATTGGCACAAAGGTTTCGTTAATTATATATTTTTTCCTTTCCGCCACCAATCAACACTTCGTCTTTTTCTTCTTTCACCTTTGGCAAAGATACAGTTTCTTTGTTTTATGTATTCTGTTGTTGATTTTGTTACAATAGACAATGTTGAGCGAGATACCAATTCATTTTGGGAGGATGATATAAAATAAATCCTTTTACCAGAAAAAATGAAACTAAATGTGTAAAAATAATAGCAAGATTTAGTGTATATGTGCCTATACATAATTAATAATAAAAAGGATTCTTAATATGCGAACTCAAAAAAGATTTTTCGTTAATGAATACGGACTGACTGCTGGAAAAGTGAGAAACCTGTTACGCGGCCATAAAGACAAAAGACATCGTTAAGTTGTTTTCTGATGTTTGTTTATTTTCCAGTTTATGGAACACTTGAAGTTGATCAGGTTTTTCAACCTAGAAAGGAATGCACAATTTAGGGTTTTTGTAAATTAATGTTTGGCATAGCAATTGAATATTTTCCAACGGCAGGAGCCAGTTCAATTATTCCTTCAACTCCACGCATTGTCACATCGTCTGCAAGTGCATGCTGTGGTTTGCATTTAATTTTCTATTTATAAAGCTACTACGTGTCTTCGCATCAACTGAACTCCAAAAATAATAATCCAGTTTCGTTATTTAAGACCATTAAGGCTTTAAAAGTGTTTCCTGTCGTCTATTATTGCAAAAAAAAAAACCAAGTAATTTTACAGCAACGGCTCGGCCTTGGCGAAATTTCTTTTTTGACGTCTCATTCTTCATAACTCTACAGGAGCAATTTGTGGAGGCAGATAATTGACCTAAAACAGCAATATCTTTGAAAAATAACCCATTTAAAAGACTCCGATGTTTTGAACACGTCTTTTATCACGGCTCAGTCAATTCCAAGCGTGCCCGTCCCCCCCCCCCCCCCCCCCCCAACTCCTTGGCGGGAACGACATGGTTTTCTTCCCAGGCTCTTTCGGTCGCTAAAGTTGCCGTTGCCTCTAAAACGACCCGTGCTTAAGTTCCCTATTTGTCGAGTTGTGGGATCCAGCAGAGGGGTTTTTGTTATCAAAGGTCTGCCCAGCTTGGCCGCGTATTTGTCGTTGTTGAACTTTACATTTTCTGGTACTTATAAGGAGCAAAATTTATGGCAAATAAAAAATACATAAATACATGCTTGTTATAGAGAGATTTTATAATCCAGTACTTCTGGTTTCATTATCGCCAAATCAACCTGCCGTGGAGAAAAGGCTGCGACTAGCCTGAAGAAAAAAGCCGAATTTTTGCAGTCGTTGCTCGAACGTCTTTTTTTTGGCGAGGAAACAAGTGGTGGCGTCGCGAAATGTCGGCAAGGTTTTCTCAAACTTGGCTGCGACAGGATTTGGAAAGTTTTGCGATCAACTGAAAAGACATTTTCAATAACTGCAAATTAAACTTGCCATAGACTGCGATCAGTCTCTCTTTTTCTTCAGATTAGTAAGGGGAGTGCAAGCGCGCGCGAGCGTTGAGCGGCGCTCCTGTCTCGCGCCTTCAGTCACGCGCGTGGTCATTTGCGTTTCTAGGGCGTTTTGCTCGACGTACCAAGAAAAAAGAGAGACTGCTCGTAGTCTAAACTTACCATGGAAAGTCAAACTTCTTTAAAGTGTCAATTTAGAGAAAATAAGGGTAAGCAATATTTATATTAATCCTAGGAAAAAGGAGGGTCTGACCATCCGAAACTTCTGGTCACCTCTCAGCTTGCTAAAGCTAATTTCTTTATTGTGTCCTATAATTACTCTATTGTTGTTAGATTGATTTCCATTCATTTGCGGCTCGGATTTGTGATTGTTAGCTTCTTTCAAGAAAACTTCACTTTTGCTTGGTCGGCCCCAGGATAGTAGGATCAACACCACAAGGATTGGTTTGTCGGATTAAAATTTTCAGAGAAAAGCAACCGCAGTATTTCCTTTCTACATTCAAGAGGTAATATTTTCGTAGCCTTTGTAGGGATGTCCTCTCCCCTCAAAAAAATTCGGAAAGAGAGACGCTCTATTTTTCATCACTGGATTAAGAATTTTAAGGGCGTTTGTATTGGGGTGGAAATGAGATGTATATGAAATAAATCATATGAGAACTGCGGAAATTATATCAAATGAAGAATTGTGAACGCAATTTATGCAATTGCGTAAGAAACCTGAAAAATAAAATTCACGAGTTCAACGGGGTTTGAAGCAGTTACCTCGCGAAGATACCGGTGCGATGCTCTAACCAACTGAGCTATGAAGCCACTGATGTTGGGAGCTGGTTAATTATGAGTTCATGAGTTTCCGTGAAAGATATGAATGTGAGATGTATATGAAATAGATCATATCTGATTGCTTTCATTTTTAATCTCCATGGAAGACAGTGGTGCACTGACTACACTATTGATAATATCAATAATAATGAAAATATTACTATTATCATCTTCAAATTATTCACGATCACTGACAAAAAGAATTCATTGTTTTGCCTTGTTCATGCACCTGTCTCACGTTGATATTAATCCGAGTTTTTGAAATATAAACTTCAAATTTTTTCCACTCTTCTGCGTTGAGAGATTTCATCCCTGTGGATTTAACACCAAAATCCAACTTATTACAACCACTACTCTTATTAGCCTCAAAACTGAAGTGTTCAGATTCGCCACAAATCTTGTAATTGCAGAATCCTTCCACAGCGCATTTGTTTGATTCAGTGTCATTTCCTCCAACTATATTAGTTGATGCACAGTTTTTATCCAGTATAGCCGTGTTTTTGTCTCTTACATCTAATTCGTCCAGGTTCACCGCTGTTGTTTTGTTTGTTTTATCATCAAAGAGTCCATTTTGCCATTTCAAGCATGGCGGGGGTTCATTTTCATCTCCAACTTTAATGATCCTTGGGACAGCATGAAAAGCAGTTCTAGATTGCCCAGACATGATTAGAATATCACCACTGCGAATGTATAAAGCTGCAAACATAAACAAAAACAGTTACCTACTAACCTTTTCTTCCCCATCTAAAAAGAAAAAAAAAAAGCCAATTCCAAGAGTACCCAACCCCCCACAAGGAACACATGGGAATTAAGCTTCCATTATGGGAAGAAGAATCTAGAATGCGCTGACATCCATGTCTGCTTGAAAGGGATTCCCTTCAATACGGGGTCTACTTAATGTAGTTTTTCTGTAATATTAGCAAAAATAAGAGTACAGTCGACTCTCTCTTAACGGACACCTCTATAAGATGGACACCTCTGTAAAACGGACACCTAGAGTTAGTCTCTGCCTTTCTTTACTCCCTCTATTTGACTTTCTATAAGATGGACATCTCTCTAAGATGGACAGCTAGTGCCAGTCCCAAAGGTGTCCGTCTTAGAGAGAGTTGACTTTATTTCAACGAGGGGGAAGGAGCGGGGAGTGTCGGAGACACCTGACACTAAGTATGTGCGCTTAATGCGGGATGAAGACCAGTACCATTGTACCAGTGATAGCAGTTTTTGTGAAGAGGATACACAAATAATTGCACTTTAGTTGTGACTTGTCCCAGGTTTATCTTACATGTAGTTGCTGTATATAATTTGATGGGTTGGTTTGGCCTGTTTGCTCTGCCACTATGTCTTTTTCGTGTTGTGTAGTGGAGCGGAAAATAATAGCAAATCTCACCAGAATATCATGCGATCAACAGAGGCACGAAAATAAACAAACAATGAAGGGCTATTGCTAAATTGGTAGACCATGAGACAAGGTGCTCATTAGGCATCAGAGATTGGAGAATTCTCCATTTACTTGGCAGAATTCTCCGGTTACAACTTTCTCCTGCTACTAGAATGATTGACAAAAACCCTGTGACACTGCAAGTTAACTAATAACATCACCATCAAGACTTATATTGTAGTTAAGTGAAACTACAATTTACACTGTACAGCTGTACAATATCAATCTCATACTGTAACTTTTACCACTCGTATTGTTACTTCTGTTACAGTGAAGGGGTATATGTCAGTAGGAGAGTGGGAGGTCTGATTTAGCTACTTCAGCTTAATTGACCATTCTTCTCACATTGTACAAGCTTGCTTTACATGTAATATAGTTTAACCTCCATTGAGCAGCCATCTATTGAGAGGCAACCTTCTATTACATGGCTAGTATTCACGGTGCCAAAATACTTGTAGAAAAGAATGGTATATTAAACCTCCATTAAGTTGCCACCTTTTGGCCATCCCAATGAGGATGACAGTCCTCTTATTGCCCATCAAGTGCTTGATACAATTTAGTTTGGAATTATTTTATAAAATAATACATGTATTGATGAAGGAAAATACAGTCCGAGATAGGTGACGACTGATTGTGGACCAGTTATGTCGCATCTGTCACCTGTTTGTTTTAAGATAAGGTGACATCTCTTACAAAGATTAAGCTAATTTGTGACGGCCTTCTATTAAACGAGCAACCTTCATTAAGCGGCTACTTGCTGTCAAGGGTGACTGTTTAATGAAGGTTCAACTGTATTTACAAACTCCAACATACCTTCTGGTCTAATGTCTCTGGTAGCTCCACCAATGAGAAAAATCGCTGTCTGTCCAAAACTCAAGGAGATCAGAGGCCAAGACAAATCCGACTCATAATGGTCCGTGTGTCCCCCCATGGTTCCCCCCAAGGGATAGTAATTGACAATACCAGCCTCAGGGGAGTAGTCAGGGTAACCAATGGTGCTAGCAATATGCCGAGTCATGCCGGCCAGGTCCAGTGGAAAGTCATAATATCTTTCAGGTTTATAATCCACAACATTATAATCAAAATGGTAACCAAGGTGCACCCAGCGAAGCCGATCCAACAAGCCTCGATTTTCACCACTGCTGTTGAAAAATAATCAGTGGTCATTAGCTTTTCTTATAATTATAATAATTTATAAAATAACTAAGATAGTATGTGCATTCTGATTGGTTAAAAACCTATGGTTTATTGTGCTGGTAAACTCATAGAAAACAGAAACATGCTTTTAAGTTATTTTATAAAAGCAATACACCACACTTTTTATTGGTCTACTAGTGTTATAACCCACTTGGGTCAAAGTGACGTAAAATGTATAATTTAACGGATAGTTAGTAATAAAAACCACAGCCATAGTGGAGTGTTACATTATTATGCTGTTTAATAATAATTCAAGATAATAATATTAACAATAATAATATTATTAGGGGAGGTTAGGAAAAAAAACTGATTTGTGATAGCCTGTTCTGGGCTCTCAAATGGCAGAGATGACGCATAAGTGAAAGACACACAAAAATATGAGCCCTTCCTCTCCCAAATTTCCTCCCATTTTATTTTCATGTTTGTGATTTCTCAATTCCACATTCTACCCGACTATCTCGAAGCCCGAAACAGGCTAGATTTGTCAGCCCAAACAGATCAAAATGGTCTAAATAATTGAAAAAAATAATTATCACATACACTCATGAGACAAAAGTAAAAGCAAACAATTTCAAAAAGCAGCACATGCTTTGTAAGCCATAGCCAATCAATCATAACTTAGTTGAATTCTTCTTCCTCACTTTTGCTACATACACTGTATGCGCATTGTAAGTTTTGGCGTGGTCTTTACTATCCAAAGCATAACAAAATTCTGTTTTAAACCCTTCTGAATATAGCCTCCCATGCAGGCGCAAAAACATCCGTTTCTCCTTGCTCTTCGCCACCGGGGACGTTTCGCGAGGAGGAACGTCTGGAACTCTGCAGCAGAAATTCCATACTTACGTCGCAATCCAATGTTTACATAATAAATCCAGTAGTCATGGGGTTCCAAATACAAATTTGTCCAATTTTACGTGCTTTCTGGTCGATTTTGGTAAAGTGTTGTGTTTATCTGCCAACGAGCTCCAGCAAAACTCAAATGCTTCTTCTAGAGAGGACTATATTCCACAAATATCGATTGTCTTGTTAGAGATTCTTCGCGTTTACATTTGACCTTTGTGGCCTTTTGTTTTTTGTCTGTCATTCGTAAACAATAGCTAAAACAATGTAACTACTCCATCGACCAATCAACACTTCTGACCGGATTCTGGACAGATTTTACGTCATCAGTATGGAATTTCTGTCGCTGAGTTGCAGACATTCCTCCGCGCGAAACGTCATTATACAGAAAAATTGCTTTGTCCCTGGGGAAAGAAAGCCCTTACAATTTCTCTCAATTCCACCCACTTAATAGGGACACCCCGTTGTTAATACGGAAACATTCTATCGCCCCCTCGGTGTCCGAATCAACAGGGTTTAACTGTACACAGTATAGATGATTTTCACAGTGATGTCATCAAATTGTAAAGTCAAAATAGCGAGGTTTTACGAATTCTTATTTACATTAGGTTGAAGATGAAAAAAAAATAAATATTTTTACAAGTTTCCATTACCGTAGCATATTTCATTTTGAAAATACAGCAATTTGAATTTCCGAGTTTTCACAGTGCCTGACACCAAAATAGGAATGCTGTCTCGTTGAAAAAAGTCTCTCCTCTTGATTTTCAGCAGTATAACCATTTCAAGTATTAGAAGATATGTTTATGCGCATGTATGCCAGTTCTCGAGTGAAAAGAAAGAGCTTTTGTAGAAAAAGTGAACTCCAGATGTTTTTGTTTATTTCCGGCGGCCATATTGGTGGACCAAAACAGTACACCAATATGGCGTCTCCATACAAAGCTCTACAAAGGTGCATGAAACGTTTCAGTTAATAACTCAGAAACAGTGGGCCACAAAGACCTGAAACTTGCACAAATCGTTTATATTTTAGTCTTTTATAACGTTCATTTTCTTGGCTTCTTGCACTGGACGGTTTCCAATCTATTTTTTTGTTGTGTGAATAATGTTAGGAAGCCAAGTTAAATGATAATTACTAAGCAGCATGATGAGTTAAGTGTACCTGTTGCTGATTTCCCATACTGAGTTTTCAGGATCCAACGTCATATGGGCATCCAGATTACACACATTTGGTTTCCGGGGAAAATCTTCCATGCATCGCTTTATCCAGTAGTGTTGCCCTCCTGGTAGAAAAGGATTCACTATAAACATAAGCCCGGGACAAGATTTGAGCTTGTAAGCGCGCCATTCACTAGAACAACGAAGTCCGAACTTCGAATGTATTCCCCCGACTTCGAATTTCTCTACACGTCCGCGAAAGGACGTCGGATCTTGGAAGTCAATTACTTCACTGAAGTCTGGAGGAGGTTTTTTTCGTTTATAACGTTTATACTCTTCACGAACAAAGTCCACTCGATCTCTTGAAACCTTCTTGTCGCTGCAGAGGTCAGCATTCAAACCATCAGAGTCGATCGTGCCGTCCGCCATGTTTTTGGAAGGCTCAAATGAACAGCAGTATATTACCTTCATCACGTCAAGCGTCATGTATGAGGACACGTAACCTAGCTTGTAGACGTTTGATCATCAATTTTTCAGGCAAATTAGAAGAATTGACGTTTCCCCGTCCCGTTCGATGGTCACCGCCTCGATACCCTTCCTCTTTTTTGTCGCTCTCGTTCCAACTTCTCAACAAACTCACACGGAAATACTTGCATCGCAGGCTTCATTTTCTGATCGTTTTTTGTCTTTTTGGAACAAAAAATACTTCATTTTCTGATGATTTTTGAACTAAAAAAGAGGCCAGTGCTTGCAGGGAACTTTTTTCACAAAAAACTTAACTAGCGTAGCTAAGCTGGCTAAGCACCTAGCCTGTGCTTGGCTTTCAGATAGTAGGGACGACGCGAAAATTAAACAAGCCAAGCGAAAAAGGACGCGCGTGACACTGTCCAACCTTTTGAGCAGGTGAAATCAAGATAATTTTTTTAATCCCCCAAGAATCATTCGTGGGCCAAAGGGGCGAGTCGCTGGGGAGTTTGGGGGCATGCTCCACTAGAAAATTTTGAAATTTTGATGCTCTGAAACGCTATTTCTAGTGTTCTGAGAGAACAATTTCTGTCTGAACAATTTTTAATACAGTCATGTTTTGTGCTGTGTGTTAAGCAATCCGCCGGGTGGTTCAACTGAGGCGTCAATGAAACGTGATTTCAAGGTTGACTGCAACAGCACAGTTTCACGTAGCCACCAAACTGTGACCAATATGACAAGAAAACGGTTTATTTGGTCGCTGAAAAATAAACAATCAGATCAGACAATAAAAGCTTGCAATTTGTTTTGAAACCTTCAGAACATGGAAGCGGAAACAAACTATTGTAGGCGCTCAAGAAGTTGGAACGGTAACTTATATTGAAACTACTCCATGCGTCACGTTTGGCCTTCAAGCTTTAGATTAGAGGAATTTAATTGACAGTCAAGCTAAGTTTCAGGAGGGTTAAACTTGCTGTAATTCGACGCATTTAGTGGAGTACGAAATGGATGTTAAGATACCACAGATTTCGCGTACTGACTGTCTAGCAGAGGCGAAAAAGAATGGAGCCAATTATGAGGAGGCCATGAACGAGGCTTTCAAGGAGATATTTACGAATCTAAAGGAGATCGAAAAGGACACCAGAATGAGAAGACTCAGAGCAGATTTGGAGAGACGAAGAAGTAGTGCTCCGGCTACAGTCCTCAGAGACCAATTGAAAGCTTTCAGAAAACCTAAACAAACAGAAAGACGATTGTCTACACCTCCTTTGACAACTTGGTCAGAAGAAGTAAATAAAATGTCCACCCAGCTACCACAAAAACCTAGTTCGGGGAAGAGAAACAAATCATCTGAATTACCGACTGCGCCACATCCGCGGAGATCAAGATTGTCGCCGACCACGCGGTGGGTTTTGGCTTGTTCTGAAGAGGACGGGGTATGAACAGTGAGTTGTTTAAGATCTTGAAAACTCAGGAAAAGGTTTAAAATAACGGCTTTGACAGCTTGGAGCCTAGTAAGGAACGTGCAATTTGCGATGAAAGCGTGCGCTACAGATCTGTTGCGATTAAGTGTTTAACATTCAGTAGGGTAATGTCACCGAAGTGAAACAGCGTTTTACTCGGTCCTCACGAGTGTTTGCTACAATAGTTGGAGATTACTTTTGAAATCGCTCATGGTCTTTTTACTGAGCGGTTTCTTCGTATTAGAGTTTCTACTTATTCCGAAGGGCGTCGCCACATGAAACCCTAGCTATAGGCATCGGTTTTTGAAACAGAGTTTATCCTAAGTTAGCAAAACCACATTACTTTAGACAAGCCCTACTATCAGGTGGGTCTAGCTAAAGGTCCTTCCACTGATTGCCTAGCTTAAATCTGATATCTGATTGAGTCTAGACTATTAAAAGAAAAGACAATATGGTTTATCTTGAATAACATCTACTAGCGGTAATCTGTCTAAATGCCGAACATGCTTTGTTCAATTGTGGTTTCGTTAAGTCTATCAGTAGCTAGTAGATTTGTAAACAGAATGATTTGCATTGTCCATAAAACTATATATAAACAAATACGTTGACCTAAAAAGAATTCACGGCCAAGGCCGGGTTGTTCAAAGCTGGCTTTATCAACCTAGGCCTAGGGTTAGTGCGAAATTTGAATTCACACTGTAAAAGCTGAAAAAGCAAGCTCAGTTTATTTCCTGTCGTCTACAATTTGATAATTGGATACGCTAAAAGGATTGGAAAAAATTATCCGAGGAAATGTACCCTGGGTACCAGAGATTTTTCTCGCGTGCGGCGGGAGTTTTCGGTGTTGGCCAAAGGCGGACCTGTTAAATACAAGAAAAGAAACCCGGGTTTATAGCGCTAAGCGCGGCCCTCGAACAGCTGGTCCAGGTTAATAAACACCGCATTGGAATATGTATAAATTGATATCTAGTATACCCACCTGAGTGTACCAGAAAGACTTCAACAGATTTAGTTTATTTACTTATTTAAGTAATCCGAGGGACAAGCTTCATCGGACTCATTACTTTTGCTTAATTTCAGTTGCTTTCATTTGTTTTTCTTCTTTCTGCTTTCATATCCTTTCCGAAAAGTGAAAGTAATATGTGGGTACTAAGTTTTAATTGGTTAAATATATAAAAATTGGATCGGATGATGTACCTCGAGGCTGATATTATTTGCGGCAACTACCTGAGTTTGTGATCAGTTCAGTTGTAATTAAGTGTTCAGTAAATTCAGCAAATTGCAATTAATTTTAAGTACGCCAAAGTTGCCATAGTAAGTCGGTTTTCGCATTTTTTGCCCAAACTTTGCAAAATCAGGTCAAATTAGATACTCGCAAAATACAATGTTTTCAAAATCGCAGGAAGAAGAAAGCCACGACTGATAGTTCAGTAGCCTTAAGGTATATAGTATCTAACAATTTTGACAAATAATTCTGTGTAATCTCATACAGTCGGCTTGTCTATTGATAGTAACAAGCCCTGAGGCAAAACGAAAAACTGGTGCAAAAATAATTGTTTATTCTACTAGGAAAAAAATTTTAATTACCTTTAAAGGCTGACCTGAAATAAGGTGTTTATCTCACAGTCTATTTGTTCTTCAGTTAAAAACATATTAAAAATTCTTTAAACACAGATTCTGTCTTGCACAGAGTTAACAAAGGGTGGGCTTTGACGTCAACGGCGATTGGGTACGGCAGCCATGCATTCAATAGCAACTTTTTTTTCTATTTAAAGACATAAATAACTGAACTAAAAGCAGAAGAAACGCTTAGTCACCATCATCGATATCACAAGCATTGATTGCTTCTTATTCAAGCTTAAAAAGTTATAGTTATGTACTACAAAACTACACTGAATCCAACGACTAACCGTTTCGTTTTGTTTCCGTTTTTCGCCGTTTGTTTACTCGAAGTTTCATTTCTTTAGTCAGTTTAGGAAATAGATGTGTAAAGTTTAAATAGAAAAGTCGTTTAATCCTCTGGCCTCTATATGCAATCGTTTCAAGCTCTTGTTCTCCACAAAGGCGACAGAATCTGTACGTGTACTGAACTGATGAGTTACTCTGTCACTTTCGTTAGCCATCACTACTATATAATTTGCACTTACAGAGCCATAAACCGCCGTCAGTGACTTTGCAAATGAGCAAAGTAAGCAGCCTGCAATATAATTGATTAATCTCCAAAACATAATTACTACGCCTATTACTCGACTGTAATGGTCATGTTTAAACATGTTTTGATGAAACGACATTAACGGGTAGAGCCATGTATTGCTCAATTGAGCCAAATGGGTGAACAGCGCTGACTTCCTTGAATTCAGTGAAGAGAACCGAGGCAATGAAAAGCCAAAAGCCGAAAAGAGTAAGTTACGACGAGGCCATGAATGAGGCTTTCCAAGTAATCTTCGAGAACCTTAAGGAGATTGAAAAGGAAAAACAAAAGAAATTGAGACAAAAACAACATTCTGAGAAACGAAGAGGCGGTACTCTTTCTGCAGTTCTCAGCGAAGAAACGTCAGTTTATAGAACACATTACCAAGAGAGAAATTTGTTTACCACTATACTCCAACCAGGTCAAGTTCGCGGAAAGTAGAGAGCTGAATTGTCTGCATAAACAACGCCCACAGTACTGAGCTGGCCATAATCACAACTCCGCATGAATTAGCTTCGCCAGCGAGTACCAGTTAAAATAGAAAATGTAAAGAGTCTTGGCCCTGCTCTGATTGTTCAAGAAGCAAGGTAAAAGAAACCAGTTACTCGAGACTTACATTATTTAAGCCTTGTATTGCAAAATAACACATACAGGGAAGTTTAAGACAACGCAAAGAAACGCTTATCAACTGATGCAGTGTTTAAGCCAAACTATTTTGGAGGATTTTGCCCGGGGGAGGACTCTGCATATGAAAGGGGTGGGGATGCTTGTCGTCTCGCTTAGGGGTGTAAATTTCGGATTTTGGTCTCACTTAGGGTGTTCTGGGCAAAAGGCCATCATATTTAGCCGTAAAGGTCTGGTTCAGGGCTGCACGCGAAAAGTATAGAAATATAATATTATCTGTGTTTCAACAGGGTCTTTTTTAGGGGTCAAAAAAAGTTTGGACCACGCCCAGATCGGTCTCCTTTAGGGGTTTAATTCAAAATTTCAGACGAGCATCCCCACCCCTTTCATATGCGGAGTCTCCCCCAGGGGATTTTGTTTGTGACGCGGGCCTCTAGATTCAACATTGAATCCTATTTCTTACATACCACAAAAAAAACAATGTTGCTCTGAAACGTCACAAGACAAGTCAAAAAAGAAAACGTCTGCTTAAAATTTTCTTGGGTTTCGAGAGATCGCTTGCTGCTTCCTTATTGAATTTAATTTGCTTTACCCGCACGTTTCCAAGATCTTGAATTCAGGATTTTGCAGGTCATTGGCCGTTTTTATGCTAGAGACGTTAAAGTCGTCTAGACGCATTTAACGTCTGAGACGTTAAAGTCGTCTAGTGTAAAAACGGGACGCACAAAAGTAGACGACCTCCTTTAAAAAAGTAGATTTTTCTGAAAAAAGGACTAGGCTCTAATCTCGGAAGACACTGGACACGAGTTAAAGCGGCGCCAAAAATGAACTTCAAGCCCGCTCTTCTTGGCTGCCATGTTGTTTTGCACTCGTCCCAGTCGTCTCTGGACGAGTCGAGCATAAATGCGTCCTAGTTTACGATGACCCGTCTTTATACCAGACGACTTTAACGTCTGAGACGTTAAAGTCGTCTGTTAAGTGCGTCGTTCGGACGCACTTAACAGAAGACGTTAAAGTCGTCAGACGTTAAAGTCGTCTGCCTTATTTACAGTTTTTATACTAGACGTTAAAGTCGTCCTAAGACGACTTTAACGTCTCTAGCATAAAAACGGCCATTAACACTAACTCCAATGCAATAACTTTGGGCGCGTTCGATTAACCGTATTCCTGGGATTACATATAGGGAATAAACTCTACTAACGACGGTTATTTAAACGGAGTTTAGCCAGTGTTTAACAAAACCGATTTTTAAGGCATTTTCGTTTTTCCCAACGCTTTTATCTACTGAAACACAGTTTATCGTGAGAGGTTACATGAAAGCATATAGCCCCGACTAGAAAACCGGTACTTCAGATAACACACTAAAAGCAAGAGATCTGGAAGTCCAAAGATTTCTTAAACCCCGGCCTAAGTTAAACCTCGTTTAAATAACCGACCCTGAAAATCACTTGTTTTGGCTTTTATTGTATGATAAAATCCAGAACTGTCTGATGAACTGCTATGATGAATGTAGCATTCTAATAGTCCAAAAATCAGTTTCATTTGAAGAGATTTGTCAGAAAGTTCTGCGCATTCCTATTCAGAAATACGACCAAGCCAGCGCACACTAAATTAAACCCGGGTCAAACGTCGCTCTTCACATGTGACGAGGGTAATGCTAAAGAGCAAAATTTATTGTTCGCATTCATTAGCACTATGAAGTTCAACGTTCGTCCCGGGCCTAACAATACATATCACAAGAGAGTCAACCTCCGTCACGTGCATCCCAGAGACTCGTGAGTCAGCAAACTTTTCATTTCTAAAGAACCACGAGCCGTGACTTTTGTCAAAGAGTTGGAATGTGATTGGATACAAACTTAAGACCGCCTATAATCCGGTTGGATGCACCTTATATTTATATAAGAAAAACTTAGCTCAAATGTTCACAATTAAGCTGACTTGCAGCTGTTGCAGTTCAGAAGGTTTCGCAGTCTTCTGTTGTGACAACTATCGACTACGTGGACTATTAGGTGAAGAACAAAGCCAGGGGATGAGAAGCAAACACAGCAAAGGTCTTTGCTACGAAGACGCCATGAGAGAGGCCTTTAGTGAGATCTTTCAAAATCTCAGGGAGATTGAAAAGAACACTGAGAAGAAGAGACAGAAAATGGATTTCGAAAGAAGAAGAGGTAGCGCTCCTGCTTTATCACTACTTAAGGAGGAAAAGACATTTTTTAGGCAACCAGCAATAAGGCGAGGTTCTGCACCTGTCCTGCTTAAATCAAGTCCTACGGAAGACATTAAGTCACCGTCTCCTAAAATACATTTGCTTGATGATGGAGTGAATATTATCGTCTTTTGACGAAGCATACGGTGATTTTGATTGGTCTTTCGACGCTGAAATCACCGCACGCAAAATAAATGAAAGTGGAAAGCCGTGACTGAGTTACACTCATGCCGCAAGATAAGTGGAGGTGAAGTGCTAAAGGACACATCCGTGCATTAAAAGACAGAGTTGATAACCTGATAACAGTTAAGCTCTCTTCATCGGTTGCAGATTTCTCAGTTCTAAATGAAAGTTGTGTGGTTAATAATTCATGTAGTGTACGTAGAAATGCAAGAACTCTAAATTCTTAAAAGTTATACTAAGCTGTTATTTAAAAGAAAGACGCTTTTATGACTGAAAAAAGATCGAGCATTGTTTATAGGTAGGCCGCTTGCTTACTAATTAGTATTTGTATAGAGTGATTTCATTTTGATTAAAGTACACATTTGAGAAACAAAATGTGCTGTTTTTGATCAAACTCTTAGAATAAAAGTCACAAAGGACTTGCTAAAGAAAACAAAGTAGTTAATTTACAGGATGCAAAATTCAGAGAAGCACAGGTTAAAGGTAATAATTGGTTCATATTTAACACCTGTTTCCTTTTTCCAGCAAGTTCGTGAAGACGCCACAGTCTTATGTAAGACATGGTTTATTCTTCGTCCCTTTCAGATCATCTTTCTCAAAAACGTTCTGAAAATTTCTAGACTAAAAAAAATGGTTAACAGTTGTGAGTTTATGAAATTTCCCTCTTTAATTGCAGAAACCGATGAATGGGGTACATGTAGAGCATAACTGATAGGCTGAGGGGTTTTAGATGTCAGTGCACGTGCAGGAATTTTAATCGATTATTGTCAGAGTAGGACAGTTTCTAAAAGAAGTTACTCATGCTGTTAAAGTAACTCTTAAAAGAGTCACTTTAAAAAATAAAAAATATCGTAGTTTATCTTTGCCGGTTCTACTTTAGTTCCAGAAAATACAGTCACGAGCTTTTGCAAGGTCTCTTAATTCTTATGCTGCAGAGTGAAAGCGAAAACAAGCTAAATATGCTGAAAATACCACACTTCAGTACCTTTTCGTAAACGACTCAGTGAGAACTACTAACATTTAACTCACCGGCTCAGCTACTGCAGGTATATATATAATTAAAACGATTATCGTACAATAACACTGTTAAAGCGGTGTAATAAATTATGTTATCATTACAACAACCAGTAATTTACGTTTTTTTCGAAGAATGTATATAAACTGCTAAACAATAGTGTCATTGATACGATGAAAAATAGGTGCTTCAAAGCTCCGCTTAGAATGAGTTGTTTTATTGGATAACGAAACAACAAATAAATAACCCTAGCAGTGTCCATAGGGCTGAAACAATAGCAGGTGTGGGTTTCAAAAGCCGCAGATTTCTGATGAATCTGATAGCTTCGTGGCAAAAGATGTGTGCGACTTACATAAGACACTTCACTTTACATAAGATTCGTCTTATGTAAGACGCGAGCGCGCCGTAAAAATGGCATTAATTAAACGTTAATTAAGACGCGACTTAGACTATAATCACACCAGACTATGCCGGATACCTTTCCGTGTCGACACGAAAAGCTATAGTATGAACATCTATAATCCGATTTATGACCCTCCTTAGAGATCGGCGGGCCGCAGCTTTGCTCCGTAGCAGAAATCACGCGGGAATCACCGTTCTTCTGTGTGAATGATAAGCCTTACCTGTTCAGCCCTATCTGGTGTGGTTTCCGTGCGGTAGTGCAAAAGCTTTCAGGCATAGTGTAAACATAGCATT
This sequence comes from Porites cylindrica, assembly GCA_964035525.1. Lineage (NCBI taxonomy): Eukaryota > Metazoa > Cnidaria > Anthozoa > Scleractinia > Poritidae > Porites > Porites cylindrica. Next base: position 57,630,530 of record OZ037777.1, on the reverse strand, counting down.
AGAAAAGTGTTACAGGAGCTAAGGGTCTGCGTCTAACCTAAGTAGCGTCTCATCTAACATTCATGCTAACATTATATGCACCATTTATGTCCTCAAGATTTCCTTCTTACATGCATAAGTCGCACGTCGTCACTCCTGAGGTCACGTGTTTCTGCTCCGGTAATTTCGATGTATGATTTGTCGATTAATTTGATTCATAATAGACTCACAACTCACTTTAAAATTAAAAACAATTAAACCTGACCCAGGTTTCCCAAGCAACAAGTTTATAAAAAGAACAACCGCTAGAATTAACATATCCTGAAAATGATGAAGCACTGGCAAATGCGTTTATTGTTGGAAGTATTTTGAGTAAATAATAAAACAATTATTTGATTCAACTTTCGTATCATATAAAGAATTGAGGGTGTTGATCCGTCGGCTACCCTGCAAGCTGTGGTTTTTTAATTTCTCCAGGCCGGACGCTAAGCTACGAAGGGAGAGAAACCACTCCCAGCAACCGTTTGCTTCGAACCGCGTTCCATCACCATCGACGAATAAACTAACTTTGACCAGGTAAACTCCGTTTAAATAAAAGTTAAGAATAGCGTGATTTTCGACGCAAAGTTTGAATTAAATCCCCAAAGAATACCAATCTGGGCGTGGCCAAACCCTTTTTTGACTCCCAAAAAGGGAATATTTTAAACTTTGCTCACATGAATCGAGTAAATAGAACAAATTGAAAATATATAATTTTCTTATATTTCTTCGCGTGCAACCCTAAAAGGGACCTTTTATAGGGGCGTGCGCCTCCGAGCTTTGGGTTGTAGGCGCCACGTTGATACGCGTGCTCGATGGAAAAGCAACTGGTTGCTCGCAGTGGTTTTTCTACCTTCGTAGCGTAGCGTTCGACCCTGAAGAAATCACCGCTCGCAGGGTAGGGCTCGGCAGATAAAAAACAGTTGATCATTGAGGTCTGCGTCATTGTTTCACTAGATATTCGAGAATTTTGATCATTCTTCGATTATTTTCAATGAATAAAAATTAGGGGGGTTGTTAAAAATATACTAGAAAGTTGGAACTAATATTTAAATTGGGGTTGTAGGGTTCCGCCTTCTAGGATCTTCCTGGTTCTAGAATCTTTCTTAGGGACTGTTTTTATGAAGGAGTCCTTCATAAAAACGGTCCCTAAGAAGACCAACTGGTTTATGTGTAGTGTACCTTTTTCTACCCTTTATTCTTAGGTTCCCAATTCAATCTTAATGGTCAGAACCGCTATTTCTAGTGTTCTGAGAGAACAATTTCTGTCTGAACAATTTTTAATACAGTCATATGTTATGTGTGTTAAGCAATCCGCCGGGTGGTTCACCTGAGGCGTCAATGAAACGTGATTTCAAGGTTGACTGCAACAGCACAGTTTCACGTAGACAACAAACTGTGACCAATATGACAAGAAAACTGTTTATTTTGGTCGCTGAAAAATAAACACTCAGATAAGACAATAAATTAAAGCTTGCCGTTTGTTTTTTGATACCTTCAATTTAGAGAATGGAAGCGGAAACAAACTATTGTCGGCGCACAAGAAGTTGGAAGTAACTTAAATTGAGACTACTCTATGCGTCACGTTTGGCCATCAAACTTTAGACACTTATGCTAAGTTTCAGGGACGGTCAGATTTGTCGCAATTGCAAGCGTTTAGTGGAGTAAGAATAGGATCTTATTAAGATGCAACAGATTTCGCGTACTGATTGTCTAACAGAGAAGAAAAAGAATGGAACGGATTATGAAGAGACCATGAAAGAGGCTTTCAACGAAATATTTACGAAATAAAGGAGATCGAAAAAGACACCAGAATGAGGAGACTCAGAGGAGATTTGGAGAGACGAAGAGGTAGAGCTCCGGCCACAGTCCTCAGAGACCAGTTGAAAGCTTTCAGAAAACTTAAGAGGCCCTGCGCCTAAGAAACGACCGATGATTTCCGGCTAAAAAATAACATCGGCCGATTTTTATCTCCCAAGTAGAGGTTACCGAATACTATTCAAAAATGAATTTCTTTTGTTTCAGTTTCGCTTTAAACCAAAAATATCGAGCCGCAAACTTTTTCCGTCTGATAGGAGCAAAATCAGGCCTAAAATAAGCCCTCGCAAAAAACGGTTCAGAAATCACTATCGCAATGCAAAATAGCGAGAAAACCACACAGTGATGAAGAAAAAGGCCTTTTAATGCAATATCATTCGATAAACATCGAAAAACTGCCGAAGGGAATAAAAAATAAATTTTCAAATATTGCATATTAAATTAGATGGAGCGTTGGAGTTGATTTTAAAACAATAATTTCTCAAAAGTCCAACGCTGCTGAAAGCAATCACAGTGATGAATCAGACATTGGAGGGATATACATCACGTTTTCGGAAAAACATTTTTCGGCCAGAGTATACTGACGTTGTAAAAACCGTTCAAAGTTACCGTATTTACCGTTAAGTTGCCACTTCGGCGAAACACTTCTCTGTTGCCAATATGGCCAAGGATCATAGGCGTACGGGCCGGGGGGGCGAGGGGGGCTGCAGCCCCCCCAAATTTTGAGCAACTCAGATTTTTTGGGCAGCGAGAGAAAATTTGGGCAAAGCCAGTTTTTAAAGACGTCTCCATGTTTATTTAATTATTTTAAAGACCTGAATATTAACCTGAAGTAGGCGTAATAATCCAGTTACATTACAGTGGTTGCCTAGCATGTGATGAGTAATTTACATATTTGCAGTTTTTTTGTTGGGCACTATACTGCACTGCACTAGCTGGAATGGGCTATTTCCAGTCGTGAATTGATTAAAATAAACTTTCGAATAACTTTCTAGAATCATCTCTACTCGAAGAACAGAGTATGGCAGATAGCATTTAGCAGTGGGTATGAAAATGAAGAAGTGGCTGACTAATTCTCAGTTTGAATTACGAGAAGAATTTTAATTCTTTTAAAAAGTCTATCGAGCGGTTTAAAATTATTCGCTAATTTGTTAAAGTAGACCGAAATGTCTACAAAACCGCTAACAAGAGTGTCTCGATACATACTAATCAAATCCTTCTTTCGATTCTAACAATCAAGCAGAGCTATCTCCACCATCTTTCACACATGTTTTTAAAAAGATTAAAACTACTATGAGGTGAAATTGCAGGTCAAAAGCACTTCGTTTTCTACAGATAACGGCCAAAAATCAAGATTTTCCTGTTCTTACCGTATTTCTAATAATAAAAACTTCATTCCAAAATATCTCGATAAGGTTTTGCTTAAACTTCACGAACATCGAGGCGACCATATTGGAGAAAAAAGCTCCTGTGAACGATATTGTAAGGTTCCCGTGCCGGGAATCATTGCTGAAGTAAAATAGGTAATGGGCGGGGGGAGTCATTTCGTTGCTATGACAACTCCGATGTCATTGCAACTCTGATGATGACAAATTTTCATCTTAATACAACTGTGGTCGCAATTTTTCCAAATGTTTGTTTATGGCGACGTAGTTTATGCTCAGACTTGGTATTGACCCTGAAAAACCGTATCGAGCCACCTTCATATGCCAGGACGGCCTATGTTGTTGCAATATGGCCCTCATTTCTTTTCGACTCTTTCGGAAAAATTTGGGCAACTTGCGAGATTTTTTTGGGCAAATGGTTTACCGCCCCCCCTGGCAAAAAATTTCCCGTACGCCTATGCCAAGGATAGCGTGGTAAACGCCACTTTAAGCCTTGCTAGGCGCTCAAAACCATTCTAAATAGAAGTATATAGAATTAAAAGAGAAAGGAAAATGAAAGATTCGCAGAAAAAGAGAATAACTAGAAATTACCATCTGCTAAGGAGAGTTGAATCTTGGAAATGTTGTCGCGTGACAGCGTTCATTTGTCAGAACTGCAGCGGGATCCAAACAAATACGTGAAATATAAGTTAAAAAAAACCAGTCTTTCTATCACCAGAAATCGTGAAGTGAAACAGTTTTATGTTTTTCCTATTAATGATGGTGAATTCAGCCCCAGCTAGTCTCCAAGTACTTTGAAGGTGGGCTGCTTGTATTTCGTTACATACATTCCAACAGGCGTTACGGGTCAGCGCGTGTAGGGGTCAGCGGACCTGAAGAAAGGTGACGAAGTTGGAGAGCAACGCCATGCTAGGGGGGACATTGGTAGGTACCCAATACCGAAAATAAATGCTGTATCGGTATTTCGTCGATTTTTGACACGGTATTTCGGTATTTACCAATTTTTCTCACGGTATTGCGGTATTTAATCAATTTAATTTAATTCAGGAGCCCATCATTGATGGGCTCCTGTTTAATTTTGCGAGGAAACGTGAGACGACCTCGAACTGATCGGTACAACGAACGAAAAAGATACCCTACCAATTTCATCACAGATTAACTGTCAGAAATTGTGTAATGGTAATCATTTACCATTAATCTAAAGTCTTAAAAATACTGACGTGCATTAAACTAGCCTGCGTAGCAGGCGCTTGGAAGTAGTGGGCGCGAGAGAGAACGGGCGCGCGTGAGGGAGTCACGCGAGGGGTCATCCAAACGCCTGCTACGCAGGCTAGCATGAAACAGGAGAGGGCAATGAACAGTACCGCAATACCGTGATCTTCTTTTACCGAAGACCGTTAACCAAAAGGAAGAAATACCGCATACCGCAGGGCTAAATGATATTACCGCAATACCCCACTTTAAAATCCAAATTACCGAAATACCGCATGAAAAAAAGCTCAATACCGTAAGCGCCCATTTCCCCCTCCATGCTGTTGAAGAGGTGATAGAATATTTGGGCTTAAAACATCCAATTATATTTGATGTTTACAATCTTTGTCATAATTATCACAGCAATAAACTTTCATCTTTCAATGTTAGTGTTGAAAGACATGTGCGGGTATTTCGAAATACCTTACAAATCTACAGATCTAAAAAGAGACCTTTTAGCCAAGGTTTCAGTGTAAAGGAATGTGACTGAGTGCAGCAAAAAATAATTTCATTCTGTAACTTTCCTGCGCAAGAGTTTGAGTGCATGGTATGCTGTCCAATCGGTAATGTGACAAGTTGTGCGTTGTGCATTGGTTATCATCTAAATATCATAAATATTATTGTGGAAACAAATTATGAAGCATATTATAAAATGAAGTTGCAAAATGAGTGAGGCACTCTCATCGATTTAAAAGTCCTACCGGTCTCCTATATTTTCTTATGATGTCCTCCCCAATATTTGGGTGACCCTATTCGGCGGAATGGCGGAATACATGCAATCAGTTGTAAAATACGGAATATACGTAATACTCTAAAACACTGAATTTACAGAATATTCTGTATTTGATTTGAACTGGACTGACGAAAAAGCAGAGGCAATATTAAAAATTCAATTTTCGTGCTGCCTTAACCCACACTATAGACCTTATGACGGTTTTGAAAGCCATCTTGACGGGTGACGGGTCCGGTATCGCGGGAATCTAATGTCGGATAAGGGACCGTTCATTTTTTATGAGAGAGGTGGGGCTGGTGGGATTTGGGGGGGGCCACTCGAAAAAAATTGGCTTGAAAGGGGGAGCCAGCCGAAAAAAATGAAGGAAAGGGGGGGGGGGGGTCGGACGAAAAAATTAGATTAAAAATAGGATAAGAGATGTTTACAAATGGAAGAAAAATTGTGCTCTTTTATTTATAACAAATATGCTAAAACAGTCCCAGGGTAACAAGAAAACTTCTCAAAAGCTTTTATATTTTATAAGGACAGTGAACATACCATAATAACAGTCTTGAATAGCAACAACTTTCTTTTCATTCATAAAAATGTTGTTGTCAAACTCATACAACTAAAACCAATAATTTGAGTCCTGAATTGGAACTGACCTCGTTACCAGAGCTTTTCTCTGAGAAATCTAATGGGAGGGGCATGAAACTTCTACGAGGTGTCCCCTTCCTCATTTTCGACGTTCTCTTCGATCTCGTCGTCGCTGTGTTCCTCTTCTTTTTCCTCCTGTTCTTCTTCGTTGTCTTCCTCTTCTTCCTCTTTGTTCGTGTCTCCGACGTTTGAGCTATAATCTTCAGGATGCAGGAAGCAATACATCCTGTTTCTTACTTCTGGCTTAAGGTTGGTAATAAGCCTGCTTTGTGCCGCGTTGCTGAAGTAGCTTGATTGCAGTAGGCGAGCGATGAATGCTGCATCCCGTGTTAGCAACAATGCTGCTGCATCTTCAACGTTTATGCACGCTTCCGGAATTGTCAGGGAGGGAGGATAAAGAAGACAATTGGGAAGCTCTTTTGCAAGGGGATTTGCAACGCAGATATGATACACGCGTAGGACGTTGTTTTCAAACCGTTTGCGTTTTCTGCCCTTTGATTTCCTACGGTTTTGTTTTAATTTTCTTTTTTTTGACACATAGTGTCCTGTTAAGCCCTTGAAGACCTGGTCAAAGGTCTCCTTCTTTTTTTCGAGGTTTTCTAATTCCCCTGAAACCTTGAGCTGCATTGCCTCAATCCTAGCGATGTGCTGCACATTGAAGTCATGGTGGAATTTCTTGTCAGGCTTCAGGGTAATGTCATTCGCCTGGAAGAGCGTGGAGTTATGAGTGAGGATTTGTTAAAAACAGCTTTCTAGCTTTCAGCTTTCTTTCACTAAATTACGTGAAATGTAACAAAACGAAATTTTAATGCAGTAACTTTTTTAATACCTTCTGTATTTTTTTATTCATGGGGGGGGGGGGGGGGGCTTCCAAAAAATTACTCTGATGAGGGGGGGGGGGGGGCATGAGAAAAAAATCGGAAATTGGGGGGGGGGGTCATACAATTTTCAAATTACA
>OZ037777.1:57518731-57613731 GCA_964035525.1 Porites cylindrica | reverse complement strand
ACACAACTCGGTAGATTTACTGTTTGACACAACGACCGCTAGAGGTAACTGTTTAAATGCCGAACATTCTTTATTCAATTGTGGTTTTGTTGAGTCTACCAGTAGCTAGTAGATGTGTAAACAGAATTATTTGCATTCTCCATAAAACTATATATAAACAAATGCGTTGACCTAAAAAAATTCACGGCCAAGGCCCGGGGTTGTTGAAAGCTGGCTTTAGATAACCTAGATTTAGAGCGAAATTTGAATTCAGATCTATAAAAGCTGAAAAAGCAAATTCAGTTTATTTTCTTTCGTCTACAATTCGATGATGGATACGCTAAAAAGAACTGAAAAAACTATCTGAGCCAATGCTGTTAAATACAAGAAAAAGAAAAAGAAATCCAGGTTAATTAATAGCGATAAGCGGCTTTCGAACAACTAGCCCAGGTTAATAAACGCATACAGTATACCCAACTGAATGTATCGGAAAGACACAAGAAAGCGGGTTTCAACAGATACAACAGATTATCAACTGTTTTTTTACGTTATTCCGTGGACAAGCATCATCGGACTCATTTCTTTTGCTTTGATTTGCTTTTCTTCTTTCTGCTTTCATATCCTTTCGTTTATAACGTTTATACTCTTCACGAACAATGTCCACTCGATCTCTTGAAACCTTCTTGTCGCTGCAGAGGTCAGCATTCAAACCATCAGAGACGACCGTGCCGTCCGCCATATTTTTGGGAGGCTCAAATGAACAGCAGTATATCACCATCATCACGTCAAGCGTCATGTAATGCAACACGAAACCTACTTGTCGACGTTTGATCGGGCAAATTAGATGAATTGACGTTGCCCCATCCCCTTCGATGGTCTTCGATCCGCTTCCTCTTTTTTGTCGCTCTCGTTCCAAACTTTTCAACAAACTCGCAGGGAAATACTTGCTTCGCAGGCTTCATTTTCTGATCGTTTTTTGTCTTTTTGGAACAAAATGTACTTCATTTTCTGGTGATTTTTGAACTAAAAAAGTAGTAGGGGCGACGCGAAAATTAAACAAGCCAAGCGAAAAAGGACGCGCGTGACACTGTCCAACCTTTTGAGCAGGTGAAATCAAGATAATTTTCACAGGGGTGAGTCGCTAGGGAGTTTTGGGGCATGCTCCACTAGAAAATTTTGAAATCTTGATGCTCTGAAACGCTATTTCTAGTGTTCTGAGAGAACAATTTTTAATATACCGGAGTCATGTTTGGTGCCGAGTGTTAGGCAATCCGCCGGGTGGTTCAACGCGTCAATGAAACGTGATTTCAAGGTTGACTGCAACAGCACAGTTTCACGTAGCCACTAAACTGTGACCAATATGACAAGAAAACGGTTTATTTGGTCGCTGAAAATAAACAATCAGATCAGAGAATAAAAGCTTGCAATTTGTTTTGATACCTTCAGAACATGGAAGCGGAAACAAACTATTGTAGGCGCTCAAGAAGTTGGAACGGTAACTTATATTGAGAGTACTCTATGCGTCACGTTTGGCCTTCAAGCTTTAGTGTAGAGGAAATTTCATTGACACTTAAGCTAAGTTTCAGGACGGTTAAACTTGCTGTAATTCCACGCATTTAGTGGAGTATAGTACGAAATGGATGTTAAGTTACCACAGATTTCGCGTACTGACTGTCTAGCAGAGGCGAAAAAGAATGGAGCCAATTATGAGGAGGCCATGAACGAGGCTTTCAAGGAGATATTTACGAATCTAAAGGAGATCGAAAAGGACACCGGCAGAATGAGGAGACTCAGAGCAGATTTGGAGAGACGAAGAAGTAGTGCTCCGGCTACAGTCCTCAGAGACCAATTGAAAGTTTTCAGGAAACCTACACAAACAGAAAGACGATTGTCTACACCTCCTTTGACAACTTGGTCAGAAGAAGTAAATAAAATGTCCACCCAGCTACCACAAAAACCTAGTTCGGGGAAGAGAAACAAATCATCTGAATTACCGATTGCGCCACATCCGCGGAGATCAAGATTGTCGCCGACCACGCGGTGGGTTTTGGCTTGTTCTGAAGAGGACGGGGTATGAACAGTGAGTTGTTTAAGATCTTGAAAACTCAGGAAAAGGTTTAAAATAACGGCTTTGACAGCTTGGAGCCTAGTAAGGAACGTGCAATTTGCGATGAAAGCGTGCGCTACAGATCTGTTGCGATTAAGTGTTTAACATTCAGTAGGGTAATGTCACCGAAGTGAAACAGCGTTTTACTCGGTCCTCACGAGTGTTTGCTACAATAGTTGGAGATTACTTTTGAAATCGCTCATGGTCTTTTTACTGAGCGGTTTCTTCGTATTAGAGTTTCTACTTATTCCGAAGGGCGTCGCCACATGAAACCCTAGCTATAGGCATCGGTTTTTGAAACAGAGTTTATCCTAAGTTAGCAAAACCACATTACTTTAGACAAGCCCTACTATCAGGTGGGTCTAGCTAAAGGTCCTTCCACTGATTGCCTAGCTTAAATCTGATATCTGATTGAGTCTAGACTATTAAAAGAAAATACAATATGGTTTATCTTGAATAACATCTACTAGCGGTGATCTGTCTAAATGCCGAACATGCTTTGTTCAATTGTGGTTTCGTTAAGTCTATCAGTAGCTAGTAGATTTGTAAACAGAATGATTTGCATTCTCCATAAAACTATATATAAACAAATACGTTGACCTAAAAAAAATTCACGGCCAAGGCTGGGTTGTTCAAAGCTGGCTTTATCAACCTAGGCCTAGGGTTTGTGCGAAATTTGAATTCACACTGTAAAAGCTGAAAAAGCAAGTTCAGTTTATTTCCTGTCGTCTACAATTTGATAATTGGATACGCTAAAAGGATTGAAAAAAATTATCCGAGGAAATGTACCCTTGGTACCAGAGATTTTTCTCGCGTGCGGCGGGAGTTTTCGGTGTTGGCCGAAGGCCGACCTGCTAAATACAAGAAAAAGAAACCCGGGTTTATAGCGCTAAGCGCGGCCCTCGAACAACTGGTCCAAGTTAATAAACACCGCATTGGAATATGTATAAATTGGTATATAGTATACCCACCTGAGTGTACAAGAAAGACTTCAACAGATTTAGTTTATTCACTTAATTAAGTAATCCGAGGGACAAGCTTCATCGGACTCATTACTTTTGCTTAATTTCATTTGCTTTCATTTGTTTTTTTTCTTTCTGCTTTCATGTCCTTTCCGAAAAGTGAAAGTAATATGTGGGTACTAAGTTTTAATTGGTTAAATATATAAAAATTGGATCGGATGATGTACCTCGAGGCTGATATTATTTGCGGCAACTACCTGAGTTTGTGATCAGTTCAGTTGTAATTAAGTGTTCAGTAAATTCAGCAAATTGCAATTATTTTTAATTACGCCAAAGTTGCCATAGTAAGTCGGTTTTCGCATTTTTTGCCCAAACTTTGCAAAATCAGGTCAAATTAGATACTCGCAAAATGCGATGTTTTCAAAATCGAAGGAAGAAGAAAGCCACGACTGATAGTTCAGTAGCCTTAAGGTATATAGTATATAACAATTTTGACAAATAATTCTGTGAAATCTCATACAGTCGGCTTGTCTAAAGATAGCAACAAGCCCTGAGGCAAAACGAAAAACTGGTCCAAAAATGATTGTTTATTCTGCTAGGAAAAAAATTTTAATTACCGTTAAGGGCTGACCTGAAATAAGGTGTTTATCTCACAGTTTATTTGTTCTTCAGTTAAAAACATATTAAAAATTCTTTAAACACAGATTCTCTCTTGCACAGAGTTAACAAAGGGTGGGCTTTGACGTCAACGGCGATTGGGTACGGCAGCCATGCATTCACACCGTAATTTTTAGGGAGTTATTATAACTCCAAAAATGGAGTAAAAATTTTAGGTACAGGATAACCCCTTTTTTGGGGTTATTTTAACTCCTAATTTAACTCCGAATTTGGGGTCATTTTTACTCCTGAAAAAGAGTTCTTTTTACTCCTTGTCTTGGAGTTAAAACTACTCCGAAATGGGGTTACTTGTACTCCTTACAGGGGTTGTTTTTACTCTTTTTGGAGTTAATTTAACTCTGAAAGTGGAGTAAAAATTTTAGGTACAGGATAACTCCTTTTTTGGGGTTATTTTAACTCCTCAATATCTGGGGTCACTTTTACTCCTGAAAAAGAGTTCTTTAAACTCCTTTTTGGAGTTAAAGTAACTCCACGAAAAATAACTCCACTGTCAGGAGTTAAATTAGCCCCACTAGAGGAGTTATTATAACTCCCTGAAAATTACAGTGCAATAGCAACTTTTTTTTCTATTTAAAGACATAAATAACTGAACTAAAAGCAAAAGAAACGCTTAGTCACTATCATCGATATCACAAGCATTGATTGCTTCTTATTCAAGCTTAAAAAGTTGCATTGTAGTCATGTACTACAAACCTACACTGAATTCAACGACTAACAGTTTCGTTTTGTTTCCGTTTTTCGCTGTCTGTTTACTCGAACTGGCGGTTTCATTTCTTTAGTTAGTTTGGGAAATAGATGTGTAAAGTTTAAATAGGAAAATCGTTTAATCCTCTGGCCTCTATATGTAATCGTTTCAAGCTCTTGTTCTCCACAAAGCCCGCGACAGAATCTGTATGTGTACTGAACTGATGAGTTACTCATTCATTTACGTTGGCCATCAGTACTATGTAATTTGCCCTTACAGAGCCATAAACCGCTGGCAGTGACTTTGCAAATGAGCAAAGTAAGCAGCCTGCAATATAATTGATTAATGTCCAAAACATAATTACTACGCCTATTACTCGACAGTAATGGTCATGTTTAAACATGTTTTGATGAAACGATATATTAACGGGTAGATCTATGCATTGCTCAGTTGAGCCAAAAGGGTGAACAGCCCTGACTTCCTTGAATTCAGTGAAGAGAACCGAGGCAATGATAAGCAAAAAGCCGAAAAGACCAAGTTTCGACGAGGCCATGAACGAGGCTTTCCAAGTAATCTTCGAGAACCTTAAAGAGATTGAAAAGGAAAAACAAAAGAAATTGAGACAAAAACAAGATTTTGAGAAAAGAAGAGGCGGTACTCCTTCTGCAGTTCTCAGCGAAACGTCATTTCATAGAATACATTACCAAGAGAGAAATTTGTCTACCACTGTACCAACCAGGCCAAGTTCGCGGAAAGTAGAGAGCTGAATTGTCTAGGCAAACAACGCCCACAGTACTGAGCTCGCCATAATCACAACTCCGTATGAATTAGCTTCGCCACCGAGTACCAGTTAAAATAGAAAATGTAAAGAGTCTTGGCTCTGCTCGGCTTGTTCAAGATGCAAGGTAAAACTCGAGACTTACATTATTCAAGCCTTGTATTGCAAAATAACACTCACCGGGAAGTTTAAGACAACGCAAAGAAACGTTTATCAACTCATGCAGTGTTTAAGTCAAACTATTTTGGCAGGATTTTGTTTGTGACGCGGGCCTCTAGACTCAACATTGAACCCTATTTCTTACATACCAAACGAAAAAAACAATATTGCTCTGAACCTTTTTGTTTTTAATTAATAGAATTCATAAACTACCGTCATCCTAATTTACATTTCTTTCTACATTTAGTAGATTCTAAAGAATTGAAAGGAGCTTAAACACAATTAGCTTTGAAAACTGACTCTAAGACTGTCTTAGACTGAATTAATAATAAAATTAACTTATGCTTATTTTAATGTTCACTACATTTTATATGAAGTATAAGATAGATTTACAATCATCACATTTTCAATGTCTCGGTATATTTAGGATTCAAGTCTATGAGTTTGTATCTTCATATTCCCGGATTCAGATAACTTTCTACAAGTTTGAGCAACAAACGTCGCTCAAACATACACTATGTTCCGCTTTCCTATATAAGGATTTTACTTACACTACATTTATTCTACGCAGTCTTCTTCCTTAATCTCAATAACATTATCAAGGGACGTAATATTAGTTCATCTTAATTAATGTGCCCCTCTCCTCTTCAGTGACATATTCCTTTAATTAACATTTTTGTTAACAGATGTAATTATAAACTAAACTGGAGAAAATAAAATGCAAATACAAACACAAATTCTCATACGCTCTAGGGGAAGGGAAAATTAAGGCTTCGGCTGAACTGCTAAAATATTGCAGTTTTAATTGTCTAAATTCTGCGTTCGACATAGTACTAAACTAAACTCAATTCTTAAAAGTTTTACTTAGCTGTTATTTGAAAGAAAAACGCTTTTATGACTGAAAAAAGATCGAGCGCTGTTTATAAGTAGGCCGCTTGCTTACTAATTAGTATTTGTATAGAGTGATTCCATTTTGGTTAACGAAATAAAGGTTTGCTTGACACATTTGAGAAACAAAATGTTCTGTATTTGATCAAACTCTTAGAATAAAAGTCACAAAGTTGCTAAAGAAAACAAAGTAGTTAATTTACAGGATGCAAAATTCAGAGAAGCACAGGTTAAAGGTAATAATTGGTTCATATTTAACACCTGTTCCCTTTTTTCAGCAAGTTCGTGAAGACGCCACAGTGTGTCAAACTATGTCTTATGTAAGACCATAGTTAATTGAGTGGAATGGTTATGAAACCCGTCAGACTCCTTTGTTATATGTTTTTGTGGACCTGAAAGTGCACAACGTTCAAAAGAATTCCTATCATTTTGATTGTATTGACCAATAAAAACGTTGCATTAATTTATTCCGTAACAATTTGCCAACAGAAAACAAAGGATTGTGCACTTTCACGGTGCTTTGAACATAAACTGCAGCACTGTTGTTTTTATCATTGATGTTTGCCGCTTTTCATAACCAGTCTCCTCTAATAACTATGGTAAGACATAGTTTATTCTTCGTCCCTTTCAGATCATCTTTCTCTAAAACGTTCTGAAAATTTCTAGACTAAAAAAATGGTTAACAGTTGTGAGTTTATGAAATTTCCTTCTTTAATTGCAGAAAGCGAAGAAGGGGGTATCAGTGTAGAACATATTTGATAGCCTGAGGGGTTTTAGATCTCAGTGCACGTGCCCCAATTTTAATCGATTATTGTCAGAGTAGGACAGTTTCTAAAAGAAGTTACTCAAGTTGTTAAAGTAACTCTTAAAAGAGTTACTTTAAAAAATAAAAAATATCGTAGTTTATCTTTGCCGGGTCTACTGTAAAAAACAGTCACGAGCCTTTGCAAGGTCTCTTAATTCTTATGCTGCAGAGTGAAAGCGAAAACAAGCTAACTATGCTGAAAATACCACACTTCAGTAACTTTTCGTAAACGACTCAATGAGAACAACATTTAACTCACCCGCTCTGCTACTGCAGGTATATATATAATTAAAACGATTATTGTAGAATAACACTGTTAAAGCGGTGTAATAAATTATGTTATTATTATAACAACCAGTAATTAAAGTTTTTTTCGAAGAGTGTATATAAACTGCTAAACAATAGTGTCATTGATACGATAAAAAATAGGTGCTTCAAAGCTCCGCTTATAGAATGAATTGTTTTATTGGATAACGAAACAAAACCCTAACCCTGGCAGCGTCCATAGAACTGAAACTACAGCAGTTGTGGGTTTCAAAAGCCGCAGATTTCTGATGAATCTGATAACTTCATGGCAAAAGATGTGTGCGACTTACATAAGACGCTTCTTATGTAAGATTCGTCTTATGTAAGACGTTACGAGCGTGCCGTAGAAATTGCATTAATTAAACATGAATTAAGACGCGACTTAGGCTATAATCACACTAGACTATGCCAGATACCTTTTCGTGCTGATTTATGACCCTCCTTAGAGATCGGCGGGCCGAAGCTTCGCTCCGTAGCAGAAATCACGCGGGAATCACCGTTCTTCTGTGTGAATGATAAGCCTTATCTGTTCAGCCCTATCTGCTGTGGTTTCCGTGCGGCAGTGCAAAAGCTATCAGACATAGTGTAAACATAGCATTAGAAAAGTGTTACAGGAGCTAAGGGTTCGCGTCTAACCTAAGTAGCGTCTCATCTACATCTGTAACATTCAGGCTAACATTATTATGCACCATTTATGTACGCAAGTTCCCGTTTTACATGCATAAGTCGCACTTCGTCACTCCTGAGGTCACGTGTTTCTGCTCCGATAATTTCGATGTATGATTTGTCGATTAATTTGATTCATAATAAAATCACTTAAATAAAAACAAACTTGACCCAGGTTTCCCAAGCAATAAGTTTATAAAAAGAACAACCGCTAGAATTAACATATCCTGAAAATGATGAAGCACTGGCAAATGCGTTTATTGTTGGAAGTATTATTAATAAATAATAAAACAATTATTTGGTCCAACTTTCGTATCATATAAAGAATTGAGGGTGTTGATCCATCGGCTACCCTGCAAACTGTGGTTTTTGAATTTCTCCAGGCCGGACGCTAAGCTACGAAGGGAGAGAAACCACTGCCAGCAACCGTTTGCTTCGAACCGCCTTCCAGCACCATCGACGAATAAACTAACCAGGTAAACTCCGTTTAAATAAAAGTTAAGAATATGGCGCATTTGTTTACGCTTATAACTGCTGCCCTAAAGCCAGCCTGCTGAATTTGCGCTCTTTCAGTTCTTATCGCGATTATTCCTTCCCACTATGTTTTGTCAAATGTCGACGAACCTTCCTGGAGTTGAATTATTTCGAGGGACCATATCCAAGTTCAGAAAAACCTGTTATTAATTTCTTTTTGACGTTGAAAAAGAAAATTCAGCTTAATTCCTTTCGTCTACAATTTGATGATTGGATACGCTAAAAAAAAATTGAAAAAATTATCGGAGCCAATGCTGTTAAATACAAGAAAAAGAAAAAGAAACCCAGGTTAATAGCGATAAGCGGCCTTCGAACAACTAGCCCAGGTTAATAAACGCTGCATTGTTTGAGTATAAACTGACATACAGTTTAACCAACTGAATGTATCGGAAAGACACAAGAAAGCGGGTTTCAAGTAATATATCAAACATGAGATGCAGTGTTTCATCACCAGATGAAACACCGAGAAGAGAGTTGAAAATACGACGCGCAGCGGAGTATTTTTGACGAAATTCGAGGTGTTTCATCCGGTGATGAAACACTGTGTCGAATGTTTGATATTTGTTCTCAAACAAAATCATTTTTGAAGGAGAAATTAAGGATGCAAAAATGAGCAGTTTTTCATCTGATATCCAAACACTCATTAAACATTAATTTCCTTTGAATTTTCTTTATGAATTATTAATGAGTTTGAGAACAGATTATCAACTGTTTTTTTACGTTATGCAGTGGAAAAGCGTCATCGGACTCATTTCTTTTGCTTTGATTTGCTTTTCTTCTTTCTGCTTTCATATCCTTTCCGGAATTTAAGTAAAAGTAATATGTTGGCACTAAGTTTTGGATAAATAAAGTATATAAAATTAGGGTTATGTGATGTACCTTTACGTTGAGATTATTCGCGGTAACTAAGGTTTGGGATCGGTTTGTAAGTGTTCTGCAAATTCAGCAAATTTAAATTAATTTTTAGTACGCAAAAGTTGCCATTGATAGTAATTTGTATTTGCGAAGTCCATCAGGTTTTCGCTTTTTCTTGCCGAAATCAGGTCAAATTAGCTACTCGCAAAATGCGCCGTTTTAAAATCGCAGGTAGGGGGAAAAGAAAAGCGTCACGAATGATAGTTCATTAGCCTTAATAAGGTCAGGCTTCCAACCCCGAAATCGGTAACACCATGTGATTCACCATGTGTAGAAATGGTAATACTGAGTGAACTTGTTGTTGTTATTGTTGGATTACACCAATAGCAAGCTATAGAGGAAACAAATGATGATAATCTTTTCTCACCTCATGTTGGTATTTTCCCCGAGTGTGAAGATCATACGGCGATTCATCAACGAGTAAAGGCGTTTTCATTCAGTCCCGCTAAAATGCCTCTTGTTTTGCCCTCGCTATGTCATACAGGAAAAAAGAAAAGAAAATTTCTACAAGAGTAGTATCATCCGTAAGGGTGCATGATTGATGAACGAAGCATACATCACAAAACTAGCCCCGGCCGCTACCGCAATCTGGACAGCAAATGAGAACACTGTTCTCTTGGTGATACCATGAAAACTAAGGATGGTTATGCGAGCTTATGCGCTTGCAAAATTCTGTGTGCACATCATGCAATGACCTAGCAAATCCCAATGGTAGAGAATTAATTACATTGTACAAAACAGTGCAGCAAATTGTGACAACCCAAAGACAACAGATTGCAAGCTGGGGTTTTACATATTTCTTGGAACAATCATGAAGTAACACTTCCTTTTATTTTTTTTCCAGCTCTGTGAAAATATTTTTCTAGTGAGCTGAATGAAATTAGCGTCTATATCAGAAGGTATAAAACGAAGGCACACACCCAGTATTAGAATTGAAAATAGCGACTGGAAAGGCGACCTAAATGCTGTGGTTTTACCTCTTGTGAATTAATTTGTGCTACATCAGTCAAGACGATAACAGGTTTGTTCTCTCAATAAGTCATTTCTCTCAGAGGTTTATACATCAGAGCCTGTCTCTATAACCGCAAAAGTGTTGTAAAGTAAAGGCGAAACGCGTTGACTAAACTTCGTGGCCAAACTCTGACATCCCACGATTGTCGTAGAAGTAAACTTGAGTTGCTGCTCCGTTTCTTTTTGGGATAAACTTTGAATAGGTCTGGAGCAAATACCTCAACAGTATTCATTAGACAAACTCACTTTTTTGCCTTTTACCAACAGGTCTCACCAGGCTGTTTCATCTTTGAGCGCGAATGCTTCGAAGACTTTGGCGTGGGATCCTTCAGCCAGTCTCTGTTTACGTCAGGTAATCCGAAAAGTTTTAACTTGACCGTTTTCGTAGTTAGAATCTATTTCTTAATCCCGCGAAATCGACATCATTTTCTGTGGCGAAAAAGTATCTAAATGTACATTGTAACCAAACCTAGTAGCACGTAGCTTTTGTCCTTCTTTCTAATTGAAATGGACAATTCATACTTGGTAACGCTTAAATTTTTTTTTGCCGTGGATTATGATGGTCTTAAAATTATACTAATCTAGCGCCGCCAGTGTTGATTATGATTTCATGTTACAATAGAAAAGTACGAATCAAACGGAAGACATTTGCGTTAAAATAACGAGAATTAAACAAATGAGAACTTGTCCCCCTTTGTCGGCGTCGGTAAATTAAATCAATAATGCATAAGAAACTGAAACGGCCAGCAAAATCTGTGAAGACTAAATTAACGTACCAAGGAAATTTTAAAAATTACTTCGCTAATCTCAGGCTTTTGTCTTGTCACACAGAAATCTGTAAACCCGATGGCGCGTTCAACGAACTTCCATTCCCTCCCGTTCAACAGTGCACGTACGGAGTCCTTGGAAAGTCCATTCCTACAAGCGAACGGAAGGCCGACAGATAAGTATATTTAATATTATAGACTATAAAGTTGTTTTTACAAATGAGGACGAAAAAAAGCCGTATTTACTTTGGAAAAAACTAAATGGAATTAACTGGTTAATTTTTATTTGGGCTGTTGCTAAGAACATTCGAAGTGTTGGCATAAAACAAAAAGATTTGAGTACTGTATTCTCAGTTTTTTTATTGACTGTTCCAAATTGAATTTGTTTCTCTAAGAAGAGCTTCTTTCTACAGGTTGTTGAAAAAGATCAAATAAATCGCATGTTATTTGCCATTGCTTCCTATCATCGTATAAATTTAAAATCATTTTAGCTAAAATTTTAGCAAAAAAAATCCAATATTATTGATATTTAGAACAATGAGAAATTGTGTCTTACGAACAGTTCATAAGGCTAGGAGAATTTTTGAGGGCTACAAATTTGGGAAAAAATTGGTCAACATTCATTCGATAGTTTTTTTTTTTGGCTTAGCCGGAGATGAGTATTTGAAACCGTCTGGTGTAATGCAGTATACTTTACTCTCAGCTTGATTCAAATGATCAGTAAATTAAAAATGCGGCATAAATACCGCATTTTTTATATTTATTGCGATGCTTTGCATGCAAGAAAGCGCAACATAATAAAGTTTAATCTTGCTTTTATGCGTCTTTTATGTCGTCTTTTGTTATTTTCGATAACTGATTTCTCAGGGCAGTCACTCAGTTTTCTACTTTAATTGGGCGGCATATTTAAACCTTACAATTTCCTTACAAGTAGCTTTTTCACTTTCTTGGAAATTTTTTTTTTAACTTTGTTTAAACTGGTACAAACAAAACTTGCAGATTTTCAGTCAATTTTTGAAAACTTTTTTTTGATCAATTATAGCTATTACTTTTTCATTTAAAAACTTCGTTCATAAACAAATTTCAAGTCATTGAATTCAGATGACTTTTTAGAATTCCCTCCTTTGTATATGGACTTCTCTCATTTTCTTCTCTTTCAAGACCGCGAGATGGGTCATTAGTCTAGATCACTTTCAAAGTCCTTGCGCCATCATAACAGAGCTACCAATCTAGCTTTTAAGCAACAAAACAAGGAAAATTTAGGAAAAACAACGGAAATTACAATAAAGATAGTAAATACTGAACAAAAGATACAAATAGGCTAAACCATTAATAAGAAATCTGCCTAAGATATATCCTGAGATATAACTTAGGAACATTAGGACATTATTTTAGACATGTCCTATTTGCAAATATCCTAATTCTACTCTAAAGTAGGCTTAACTTAGGATATTTTCATGTACACCCACAGTACTGTGAAAAAGACTTGAGGACAAAATTCGCAGAATTTCGTCCAGTTGTCTACTCTTTCGCCGACATTTCGTTCAATGTCGGCGATTAAATATCTGAAGACCGGAAATTTCGTTTTTGCAAGCATTTTTTCGCGCCCGGCACAGGTTCGGCTAAACGGTATCATGTTCTATGCATCGCTCCATCGATAGACCTCTTTAGCTTGTCAGTTTTGTTTTCCTAATGAAGGTCCCAGGGGAATTTGCCCCAAGAGCCTTTTCGTAAATTACGCGTACATATGTTCCTGAAAATGAAGAGATTTGAAACAAACAGTTTCCTGCAGTATCATCACATGACCTGCATCGGGAAAACAAAACAGTGGCTAAGAAGTTCTGTCAGCTTATTGACTTAGTGCCACCCTGCAACTGCAGACCTCTGTAACGGAACAAGCAATTAAATCAAGATAGTAACTGGAAAGCGATTTTAAATTAACAAAACTTCGCCAAATTGAACTTAAGAAGCTGATTCAAAGCCTTTGTTTTTCGTTTCGTATTTCTTTAGCTAGAAGGACTGCGTATTACAAGCATTAAAATCTTACATGCAAGCCTAATTTTAATTCGCTAGCATTCTTTCGTGAATCCAACTCCTAAGTGACAGCAGTACAGTTTTCACAATTGGGTTCAAAAGATACGAACTTCGATATTTTTTGAGCCGTATTTGTCGATCATTTAAATCAAGTCCAACGTACTCGGGTCTATAACCTTAGCTGAGAGAACTACCGAACATATGTTGACCAATCTGACCTCAAAACAACAGAGATACACGACAAATTCTTTTAGGGTAGTATAGTGATAATTCATATTTACTCACTTATTTATATTCTGTCACCGGACACACTCATTGAAAGGATCGTTGATCTTTGTTTTTCGCTAGATTATTTGCTTGAGACACAGAAGACTAGACCTTCCTGAGGGAACAAGTTTGCCGCTCACCTGTTGATCTTAAGAGCTGCCAGTCCTGCCTGGGTCCTAACTGTCATTACAAGAGTTGTCAGTCCTTTTTTCACCACGAAACGGACGAGTGTGGAGATAAGTATTTGTTAACTTTTCATTCACCTTCCTCTCTTTCCAAGGGTGCTTAAACCGTTCATTTTTAGCTCCTACTGGATGTTTTGTGGGAGACCTGAGTGTGAAGCTACTTTTCGTAGAGGGGAGGGGGAGAGTGATCATACACGAAAAACAAGGACAAAAATTCTTCCTTTAATCTTCATAAGGATATTAAAAACAAACTCGAGTGTATTATGACTGGAAGAGGGGAGAACGAAGGGCCTCAAACACCCATAAAGTAGGGGCAAAAAATTCTAACTTTGATCTTTGGAAAATAAAAAACGAACTCGAGTGTACTACGATTGGTAGAGGGCAAGGGGAGGGCTTCAAACACCCAGAAAGCAAGGTCACAAATTGTCATTTTGAGTTTCATGGGGTGAATTCGAGACTTGTCTTGTATACAGGAACAATAATTCTACAAGAACCATAAGGGTGGGTCCCCAAGCAAACCATGTGAAGGACGTCATGGGCCATTTTAGACTATTTTACGGAACGTTTGCGACTCTTTTCAATTAATCAGTTTAATTGCTTTAATAGCGGTACAAAATTCGTTTTGCGTTCATTGAAAGCGCTGAGCCAAACTAGTATTTTATCTTTCAGTATTTTACCGGGAACTCCAACGAAATAGAAACAGGCATTAAATTGGTCCTTATTCAATCTTTTAACAATCACAAAGGTGCCAAAAATATATATTTATTTGACTGCAGCCTACTTTCGTTGAGAGAGCAAAGACATTGTTCAAAGAAAATAACAAAACGATATCCTCATTGAAGACTCGCATTTTTTCTGGCCTCTAACTCGCAACAATGGCAAAAATTGTGTTTTTCGGGTTTTTAATTCTTCTGATATTTAAGATAGTAACGAAATCAGACTCAAGAACATACCACTCAATTAATTTGGTTTTATATATAACACTTAAAATAATTTTCTTTTCATGCAGGATAGATTACAAATATATTTACTAAGATCACTCTTAGTCCTTGCCCGGGTTGATATTGTTTTTTTTTTAATATATAAATATAATGCTAGAGATATGCTCCTAGGATAAGTCATGTCTTCAAATAAACATTTTATTAGACTTCACGGGATAAAGCTTGAAATAACTGGTGATTAAATAAAAAAATGAGGTAGATTATCGAAAACGTTTATCGCATCAAATTTCTTGCGTGTAAAGTATGCAGACGATTTATTCAGGCCATTATAACCTTAGAACCCAAGAACGTCGAGGCAAGTTAAAGCATCTACTCACCAAGCTAGATAGACTACTAAGTTACTTAAATTAAGAAATTTAGTTTCATTTTTATGTCGGCAGGCCATTATTTACTGCTTGTGTTGATTTATTTATTTATTCATGTACTTCTTTATTATCACTGTAGCAACTTATTCCGTACAGTTTATAAATTAAGTTGCTTAATTTTTCGTCGCACTTTCAGTCTAGAGTTCTATAATTATGAGATACAGAACTTCGTATACTGAAGACAGAACTTTCAGATATGTAGAAATTTGTTTCTTGCTCTGTTTTTTTCTTTTCCTCTTTTTTTTTTTTTTCATTCACCCTGTGTAACAAATTGTTACTGGGATCATGCAAGTTTTCTGGATCGATTTTGAGACAGTTTGACTGGTGTTTTGTTCTTCTATTATTCACTTTACAAATCACAAAATCAAATATAAAATATCTCCCTCAAATAATTTTCTCTAAGGGTTAAAATTTGAAACTTGAAAATACAAATTTGAATGCTATTTTAGATTCTGAAAATTTCAAAATACAGAAGTTTGAAAAGGTGGAAGCGCAATGGCCCACTGATAAAATGGCACTTCACATGGATTGCAGTCCTTCCCCAAGCTAAGGGTCCTGGGAATCTGATATTTGCAAAGCCACAATCAGATGACGAACAGTTGATTTTTAATTGAGACTTTTCTGCATCGGATTAATTCCTGGAGGATTTTCGTAATTCCCTGGGGAGGTAGATGTAATAAGGGGTGCATCTTTAGTTGGAAGACTGGGGTTGAGTAAGTACATAGTTGGCGACTTTCAGCCTTTGAGGGACTGAGTCCTGTTCAATAAAGACTTTGTACTAAGATGTATTTCTCCAATTCTTTCAGGCCAACAGAAGTATGTAGAATTCATCTCAGATTTGTAAGGCCTTTCCATACGAATGACGTCTACTTTGATTGGCAATAATAAAGTACAGGTAAATACCTCGATACATCTCCGTGTACCAATGATGAATTTTAGAAATTAACTTCTGGCAATCTCAATTGAAAATGTCAGCTAATCTTGTGTTATATTTCTTCCTTTCAGGTGTACAAATGTTCTAAACTGTGTCCGTCTGGTTCGCTTGAAAGATGACTATTCGCAAGCCTGGAGGATGGATAAGTATCTTGTTAATTTCCACTTTTAATTCACTGGTCAACGGTTATAAACTAGACTACGTAATTATGTAATTTACAATTATGACTTGTCGTTAGAAATACAATATTGTTTCTCGAACAGTTTCAAAAAAAATCTTCAATAGGCTTTCAGTTTTTAAATTTTATTCTTCAGAACTCGTCATGTTTTAAAATGTATCCAAGAAATCAAAATCAAAGCTTGAGAAAGTTAGCAGTGGAAAGAAGAAGAGCGAAGGCTAGTGGTTCTCGAAGCATTTACGTTACTCTGCACTGATCAACAACTTTAAGCGAAACCATCGAAATCAATAGAAATATTTCTCTTTCGGTTTCTTTCGTGATATTTAGGATTTATTGCCATTCAATGGATAAGAATAACCGCAAGAATATAGAAACCTTAATAAACCTCTTTTAGATTTTCAGATTTGACGAGTTGGTTCTCAGTTTTGGTTTAGTTAGTCACTCGATTCTTGTATTACCCGGGCTCAAAAGTTCCAATGAATTGACTATTTCTTTTTACTGCATTTTGTACTATTTCATAAAGGACTCTTTGTAGAAATTTGAAATTTTATTTTAAGGGTACCATCTTAAGAGTAGGGCAAATTTAAAGTACATTTTTCAAGATTTCGTCTGGTTACTGACATAAGAATTTCATTAAAACCTTGGTCTCAGTGATCAAATGATTGGCCTAATAGAGCGTCTCTTCTTCAGTTTAGGCTTGGTTAATTCTGACATATTTCCTTTCTTTTTTTCGTTTGCTTGCATCGTTAGACAGAAAAGAGAGAACTAGAAAATTTTCTTATATAAGTTCTTCAACCAGGTTTCCTAAAATAAGTGTCAGCCAATTTCACTATCTTAAAGTTTTCGATAATCTCCGCTATTTTGCTGGTTGTCTGTATTTGTAATTTATTTATTGTGAATGTAAACAAATAAATCTTGAGTTAACACCTGTTTGCCTACATGCGTCATCTAATCTATATAACTGCTTTGAGAAATTGATGAATTGACTTAAAATATTCTTTTGATAGATTGTGTGATATCTTTTTAGTATCGAATTATAATCGACTGATTGAAATCAAGTTTATGTACTAGATGACTTTAACAGAAAAGTATATTCGTAAATTCCAAAGTTACTTTACTCCAAAGTTAGATTCAGAAATATAGGAGTACATCACCTATAAGCTTGTTTTAATTTCGTCACGGATTATTCAGCACTTTTTTGCGAAAAAAATAAGTTTGCGACCAAAACTTGAATGAAACCAGAAACATACGAATTAGATTTCAATAGTTTCTTTGATCTTATTAATCAAACTTCTTTTCGATTGCTTCTCATAAGTATCAGTAAGCTTAAGAAAAGAAGCAAAGTTGTAAAAAATATTAGGAATGTATTTTTAGATATTGTTTGAAGAACTTGCGCAGAAATGTTCATTAACGGACATAATAATTTGAACCAGCGAAATAGAGAAATCTTTTCTGACGTCTAGTTCAAGTAATTTTCAACAGTTTTCCTTTTCTTTCTCACCTTTCCTTGCCATGGTAAAAACTTAAAAAGAAATTAAGGTAACAACTATATAAAATAAGAGGATTATAGTTAAGTCTAGACTTATCGTTCTCTAGATTTTATTTGGGTGAAAATGCAGCTGTTACTATTTATTTCAAGATTTCCTTTTTTTTAAATATCGCACATGCTTTTTCAACATTTTATTGCGAAATGACTTTTTCCCTCTTTAAAAAATAAAAGAGGATAAATTTCCTCATTGATTTGATATTGCCAAATTCATTAAATAATTAGAGCTGTATTGCGCTCTAGAACTAGAACAAAATAGAAAAGTGCATCTTAAAGTTTGAAATAAAAAATGCAAAAAAACATTGCACGAGATAAACCAAGTAATACATGATAAAAAATATATTCTCTTTTTTCACCACCCCATAAACTTTTGAGTTTACCCTTGCACGGGTAAACGAACGAAATATGAATATAGCTTATGAGAAATTTCAGCAGGTGATGATCAGCTCAGTATTGAGCTCAACACTTATGTTTCAGCGAAAGTCGAGTCTGTGAAAGATGTACTTAGCGAAAAGTGGGGAAATCTTGGAAAAAATACTTTCCTTTTTTTTAGCCTTTCTACTTTCGATTTCGTACTTTTTCTATTTGTATTTTGCGATTGATTTGTTTATGTCGTACTTCTTTATTAGTCCACAGTGAAAGGGATTGAATATTTGTATTAACGACTTGAAGTATAAGGATGCAACCGTAAAAACAAGCAAGAAGCAAAAATGTACTTCTTCAATGTAAACTTATAAACAAGAACAAATAACATAGGAATCACTAAGTTTTACCTCGTTTTGATTGATTATTCTAAAGTACGTTTGGAAAGTGAAAGTTCAAATTAAGTTAAGTTTATCCACATTTATACTCGGAAAATATCCTTCTTCATTTGTTCTTCCAAAACCCGCATTCCCATCTCAAACACTTGAATCTTGTACCGTGGGAAAATATACTTTTCTAGGATGTAGAAAAACTCTTCTTAACTCAAAACTTTAGGCATGCAGCTAGCACAAATCGGAAGTGAACGAATTTTTGAAAAAAATGTCTCTTTCTCGCCTTGTGTTTGGTTCCATTTATGCCTATTTATGACTAAAATGTAGGCGTAAAATTAATCTGGAAATATTGGTAAGTCTTCTTGACGTGTTTTCAACATTGACATCGCCATGGCAAACAGTTTTTGACACCCAGACGAAAATTGCACAGTTGTCAAATTTATTTTAGCTGATAATGCAACCCTGGTTATTTAGGCAGTTATTTAAGAGAAACATGAGTTTAAAATGACCAAAATGACAGTTGTCAAGTTTAATTTACAATAATGTTTACTTCTTTTAGAATTTCATCTTACTTGTAGATTCGTTTTTCGTCCAAGATACCCTTTTATAAACAAACGAAATTTAATACTATCAATGATTTCCTCAATTTATAAGTTTTTAAAGCAAAATAAAATACATTTAATTGATTCAAAATGGCAAATCTAAGATGGCGGATACTTTCAGTTCATTTTTATCATATGACTTCATCTTGACGTCACTGCCATTGTTATAGAATTTCTGTTCAATGTTTCCCAACTTAATGATTTCATTAGAAGCGTTCCTATTTTAGTTTTTTTGAATTTATACGTATGTTTAGAGGCTAGAGCAGTGAAATATGGGTTCAGAAAATACACATTACATCGTTGTTAAATTATAAATAGATCTTTAAAACGATGAAGCCAGTATGAATTGGCTTAAGATCGAGTAGAAATAATTGAAATAAGAACATTTTTTCCAAATTTTGTCTTCTAACTTGCATAAGAATTACATCAAAATCTTAGTCTCAGTGAACAAGTGTTTTGCCTACGGGAGCTTCTATCTCCAGCAGGCTTGGTTCATTGATGCACATTTCTTTTTTTCTACACTCTTTTTTGGAATATAAGACATGCAGAATAATTCGGATCGTATCGTACATGTATTTTCCACATTTCATTAACTTGTATTATGTTAAAAGAAATCAGTTTATGGTCGCGATTGTTTGGAAACCACTAATTTCTCTAATTAAAAAGAATCACGTCTTGGCAGCGAGTATATTCGATCGACATAAAAACGTTAGGTCCAGCATGCAAAGTTCAAACTTTTCAACATAATATTTCGATTTCTTGTCAATCTATTCAAACCTTTTTTTTCCAAGTTGTCACATGTCAGAATTTTTATATTCTAAAAATGTCAGGAGTGCGTTTTTTGATTTCCACCTATGCCTTTAGATTAATTAATTTATCAGAAAAGTTTCAAAGTCTTTGCTTTACATTTCAGTTATAAAACTATGAGTGCATTAATAGTCCCAGGAGGTCAAAACAACCCTCTCGACTGAATAGGGTCAGGGATTTGATGCACTGACTTAAGAGCATGAAATTTCAAGATTTAGTCTGCTTACTCGCAAATGAATTTCATTAAACACTTAGCCACAGTGAGCACATGTATTTCTCTCTATATTTCGTTTGTTTGTATATCGGTATAGAGAAGAATTTAAACTGAACTTGCATGTATCCTGTAAACTAGTAGAGAACCTGAAATGAATGTGTCATTCCAGCAGAGGTCACTACTCATCCGTTACTAAAAACATTATGCATTCGTAATTTGAAGCAAGTACAACGCGTTAGACCAGGACAGGTAGAACAAAAAGTGTAACTTGGAACAATATATTTCGATTTCTGGGTCACCCAATATTTAAAAACTTTTTCGACTTCTTTTAAGCAAGTAGAATTTCTACATTTTGAATGGCAGGGATTACGTTTGCTTATTTTAAAACACTAGCCCAATTCATTTGAGTAATAAAACTGAAATTATCACTAATATAATTTCAAATTCTTAGTTTTAAAAAGTGAAATTACCATTTTAAAGAGAAGAGAATGCTTTGCAACAATTAAGGCTGAGCTGAAATAAGAAAAACGTATTCTCATATATTATTCTCTAACTTTTTTCTCAGTTAACAATCCGCAAAATAGGAAGACAATACTTGTTTTTAGAGTTTCTTTAATCAGGTGTAACTTACTAGCTGACACTACGCTAGGCTATTTTTTTTCATGTCCTCAAAATTAAGTCATAAAAATAAATAAATACATAATTAAAAAACTAACAAATATTTTATCTTCATTTTGTTTCCTCTTTTAGGCTTGCCTAACTTACATGGATTGAGAGTGTAATCTTCCAGTGAAATTGAATTAAACTGATTTGAAACTGATTTTGTTTCTTGCGTGGTGAAATCTCGTATCTGGCGATTTTATGCAGGGCTAAGAAACTCCATTAGCAAAGGTTTTGTTTCATTATTTTGGCCTACGTAATTACTCTTTAATAAAGGTTATAATAAAATCCTTCCTTCTCTATAAATTTTGTTTAGCCATACTCACAATCTTTAAAGTTAGGGAATGGTGATTATATGAAAAGAGACACGAGTCCTCTTGGTCAATCTTTGCAATTTTTCCAGTTAATTTCAGTTTCACACAAGTTTCTAAAAAGTGAACTTAACTGAAAAATAAAACTTCCAAAAACCTATTTCATGTTTTTACCCTACCCCATTTGTCTATAGACACACTTTAGCGGGATTATCTCCGGTTAAAATAAATCAAACTTTAAACAAATCTATAATATGCAAGGGAAAATAACGGTGGAAAAGGTTTACCTGTAACAAAAAACTGCCTTAGAAATGTAGGTTGCCGTGGTTTTGCCTTAGTAATGCCCGCGAAGGCCTGATGCTGGTATCTTCTTTACATGGACTTTTCAGAAGCAGCTGAAATAAGCCTAATTTGTAAAATGAAAAGAAACATTTGTCAATAAGCAAAAGTACAGGGGGGTAATATCCTCAAAGTGTAATCTATACGTATACATTCATCAATAAAAATCAAGGAACTTTATCTACTGTTTAAAAGAATTCTAAATCTCAAAATTCCTCCTGGTTTTATGTTGATTTCTTTCAGACAGTACGTAAGAATGAAGTTCAAGAGCACTGACCTTTAAGAAGATACACCACAAACAGAACCCAAAGGATATTGAAAAATAACATTAAATTACCGCAGCCTTTCGAGGATTTTGCGGACAACCATGTTGTATTATCAGAAAAGTCGTTTTAAATAAGGAGTAAGCCAGATTTTGACGATACGATTTTTGCTTACGACTATCGTGCGCAACTAGCATACGTCATGACTTTCGACCATCTACGCGGGGAAATTTACTTTTGTTACATCCACATGTGTGGTACGAATGTCGTGTGCTTATTTACACGACACAAACTGTCGTGAAGTCATGAGGTGTGGTAGTCGCACACGATAGTCGTAAGCAAAAATCGTGCCGTCTAAATCGGCCATTAGTTATTAGTATATTTTTAATTTGTTAAATGTAAATAGAAAAGTTTGAGAGTTTATCCCTTAAGGAAAAACTTGTCTGATATTTCTATCTATATTACCATACAAAACATTCATGTGGAGACTTTTCAAGAAAAACCGTCTTCTGTGGTCACCAGCAGGAGGTAAGTAAGGGTAAGTAAGGTCTCGATTTAGACTTGTAAGATTTTTGAACAGTTTTATTTGGTGATGTAGATGGAGAAAAAGATAACTTTTTTCAAATTCACCATTTTCACAGAGACCATAATGCACCCTGTTTACCCATTAAATTTTGCACAACCATTGTGTTTGATTTCTCTTGGGATAGCTGTAATGCCCAGGAGAAATTGAATACAATGGTCAGGCCAAATTTCAAGGAAAACAAGGTGTATTATTGTCTAAGTAAAAGTGGTAAATGTGAAAAAAGTGTTCTTGATTTCCTTCCCATTTAAACCACCAAATAAAACTTATCAATTATCTTACCAGTTTATATAAAACAATCGGGACCTTCCTTCCCCTTACTTACTTCTGCTAGTGACTAAAGTGAACGGTTTTTGTTGAGAAGTGTTAGCATGGATGATTTGTTTGGTAACATAGATAGAAAAATAAGACAAGTTTTTCCTTGAAGGATAAACACTCTAACTTGTCTATTTACAAGTGGGGTGTGGGGCGGAGGCCCAGCCCACACCCCACTCTCCCCCTTCCCGGGAGGGGAGTGGGGGAGGGGGGTGAGGGCGGGAGCCCACACCCCACTCCGGGGTAATTTATTCATATATTCATATTTTGGGTAATTTATTCATATCCTTCCTCATTTACTCGAAAGAGCGCCGCATTGCCGTGTTTCCCAAGACGGAGCCTTTAAGCCTTGTTGTACTCAAAAGAGCGCCGCACTACCATGTTCTGGAAAATGGGGTATTTTTTAAATTTCTCTACTCAAAAGAGCGCCGCAGGGCTGTGTTCCAGACAATGGGTATTTTTAAGGTCTGTATACTCAAGATAGCGCCGCATGGCGTATTCTTGAAATTGGAGTATTTTTAATGTGTGTACTCAAAAGAGCGCCGCACTGCCCTAGTTTAGAAATTTGGGCAGGTTTTGGTTACGCATATATTTCACGTTTCGTATGGATGTCCTAGGAATTTAAGGCTTGACAGCATAAAAAGACGTTAGTCTCTGTATTACTGCCTGCTGGATACAAAACGTTTATTTGTGCAAGAAACCAGATAAATAGTTTATTAAATAAATATTTATGTAACCCAAAGGCCAAATTGCATATTGACAAGTACAATTAATTGCATAATAAAAGAACTAAAAAACTATCATAACCTGTTGATAACACAGAAAATATATTTAACAAAACCAGTACTTCTTTGTAATAATTTACCGCTACCGCCCTCAGCCCCTTCCTCTCTGTTTAGTCACCAGCAGAAGATAAATGGGGGTAGGAAAGGTCCCAATTTCCAAACATAAAGAGTACATATGTTTTATTTGGTGGTGTAGATGGAGAAGATAATTTTTTTTATATTCACCACTTTCACCTACATAATAATGCACCTTGTTTATCCACCGAAATTTTGCATAACCGATGTTTCCAATTTTTCCTGGGTATTACAATGGTCCTAAGAGAAATCAAAGACAATGCTTATGCAAAATTTAGAGGGGGGCGGGGTAAATAAAGTGCATTATGATTGACGTGAGAATATTGAATTTGAAAAGACTTCTCTTCTCTAGAGGTTTTAACCCGCAGAAAATATCACTTGACCTACAATGGGTCATTGACATAAAATATAACTAAAATTACTGTATATATTAATTGGAAATTAAATTTGAAATGGCTTTAAAGACATTTGCCGCTTTACTGGCCCTGTATTGGAAATGCTGGAATTATGGGATAATCAGCGGCAAGACAACTCTAGTGTTCTGCTTTATACGATACACATGGATAGTGTATAAGGGGCTCGTTGTGCACTTAAGCCCTCTTAATTTGTGTTAATGGTGTTGAACATGACCTTGAATAGCGTCAGGGCTAAACTCACTTTAGCCTGCGTAGCAGGCGCTTGGAAGTAGTGGGTATAAGAAAAAACGGGCGTGTGACTCCCTCGCGCGCACCCGTTCTCCCTTTCGCCCACTACTTCCAAGCGCCTGCTACGCAGGCTATGCTCACTTCCTTCAAGCAGCGTACGTTTTTCCTTGAAACAGCACAGAACTTGCCAAGTTTTCCCATTCACATGAAGAAATTACTAAGGAGCTGCAAATGAGGCATAACTTTGAGAAGAGCATCCTCTCAGCCCCTTTCCCTAGAACAACTTTTCTTACGTGGTGTAAATGAATGCTGACAGTTTTTTCATGATGTCCGAGAAAAACTACCAAGTTCTCCAATTTACACGAGCAAGTCTTTCAAGAGAAAATTTGTTTCTGTATTCCTAGGGATTTAGGTTCTGCCACAGGAAGTGTTATTTCACTCAATGAGCTAGCCTCTGGAAATGTTCAATGGCAATACACAGAAAAAACCTGATTGAAAGAAAGCTGTGCAAAGAAGATCAACTAAACGGTCACTATGAATAATTTGGGCTTGATCTCACTTTCTTGGGTTTCTAATTAGACATGTGGATGTGAATGAACGATGCCAGGCTCATTTCCTATTATCTAAAGGTAACACGTGGGAATGAGGTAGTAGGTATAGAAAAACATAATTAAACATTAGCTACAAGAAGCTTTGGGTGCTGAGGCAAAAAATACTATCACTTGGAACTCTCCCTTTCTTTTAAAGGACTAACAGCTGTATTTGTTGCTTTCCCGCAATGCCCATTGGGGGATGAGCTCTTTGTTCGCCTTGTTACAGTGCATTTCTTGCATGTAAACATAATGGTTTCATAGCACTTGACTGGCCAAAACGGTTATGCGGGAAAACAAGAAATAATGTTGATCCTACAAGAAAAGGAGTAATGATAGTATTTTTTGCCTCAGCACCCTAGGCAAGATGTAGTACATATACATGTAATAATATATAGATTTAGCCAAGGCTGAAGGCAAAAGTTCCCAGTATTAAATTTATAATTTACTTCAAACAATGAACTTGTAACCTTTGCAAAGATATCCACTTAGAGTTAAGCAGGGTGATTTTGGTTAGCAAATACCCTGTTTTGAGAGCTGTCAACTGGCCACAATCCTTGCCTCCCAGCTTGATGATTTTGTATCACACACCTTCAAAAGGCCCATTGTAACGTATGACTAGCTAGCCTTGAGTATTCAGAAAAGTACAAAAACAATAGTAAATTACCGACAGGCCATGGCTATCTCTATACATGAAAAGATGGGTTTTGAAATTCAGGTTATAGACATAAGTATCTCCCTCTCACCCCAGGGTGCAAAACTGGAAATTCACTTCGAGAGGGCCTCATTACTTTAAAAGGATAACCTATTTTAAAAATGACTGACGCTGGGAAAATTAGAAAACAAGCAAATGGCAGACAAACTGAGAAAGTACACTGAAATACCATCATTGTCATATAGCACAAGTGGCTGAAAGATTGTGTTTAGCTTTAGTACAGTGTGTACTACAGTTGAACTTTGTTATAAGGAACACCTATATAATATAAGGAAGTCCTTGGTATAACAAACGATTTGTTTTGCCCCAGTAATAGCAAAATATATGAAAAAGAACCTCGTTATAGGGAACAAATTTTGCCAGTCCCTTGGCCCTTCATTATATCAAGGTTTAACTGTACAGCAGAGTGAATTAAGACATTGGTCACTTATACTCATCCCGCAAAACTATATCTTTGAATTTTAATTTGAAGTGCTACTATGATTGAAAAAAATCAATTCTCTTTTCTTTTAAGATAATTTTTTTTGAATTTCTTAAACAAGTTCTTATTATTTTTTATTATGATTTCTTGGTTTGACAATGTGTCCATCATAAAATACATGTAATAGTCGAGTGGCAACAGGAGAAATTGATTTAGAGTCACAGTGACATCATTTCATCAACAGATAAAAACTGACATGGCTATATTCTATTATTGTCTGTACAAATTCAGACAAACAAATTTCAACGACTTTTCAAGGATAAATTACAGTTTTCAAGGACTAAGATTCATTGAATAAATTACTCATCATTCTTTATCCCCCTTTTGAACCATGGGGTCTTTTACCATTTTCACTTCTTCAGCCATACCACTTTCCGTGACAACACTTGCAAAATGACTGGGTGTGACATGAAGTTGCATCTGAGTTACAGAAATAGCATTTGAAAAAAGGAAACAGAAATATACTGTTCATGCACAAAACCATTATTTTTAACATTTAGATTACACCAAGGACGAGCTAAATTTTCCTCTGCGAAATAATCTAATTTCACAGAAAACAGTGTGGCATACATAAAAAGGTATTGAATTTCTAGGACTTTTCAAGACCTAATAAAGGAATCCAGTAACCATAACCATTTCAGGTCGTTATTTCAAAGAGAAGGTTGGTTATTTTGGCAATGATTATGTGATTTGCCTGTCCACATTAATTTACTGAAATTAATTTTGTCAGTCGCATGACAGCAAGAGTTGGATAAAGAATGAAAGTGTTGTCATTTTTTCAGAGGATTTGACTTAAGTGTACAATGCTTCTTATTTAGTATGCTGCAGTTGAATTTCCAGAAATTCAAATTCTCAAACCCTGTGCTACGTATAAGCAGCATTCATATGACGTGGTTTGTACAATCTTGACAACGTCTTGAATTTTAGTAGTCATCTTATAAAAAGCTCTTGGATTCATTTAAAATCCTTGAAAAGTTATTAAATATTTCCCAAATATACCCACAGAGAAAAGAGAATTGACTCTGACCGTTATAGCACATTAAATATCATTTTCTTTGTTATCAAAATTAAATTACTATGAACCCCAGACATCTTTCCAACAGGTCCTTGAATGCAGCTTCCTTTATTACGACATTTCACCACCAGTGTGCAGCTACAGTCTGTAATCACAAACTTCCTTATTCTGTTGGATTCATGGTGCTGGGGAAAAATAGACAACTATTCAGTCTACACTTAAACTGACATTGTTGTTGATATGATTTATCAATAGACAATTCCATGGTTTTATTTTAAAATAATAACAGTTAAAGTAAAAATCCTGGAAATTACACCTAACCTTTTGACAACAGCTTCGGTTGTTTTTGTTTCAGTACTTTTTATTTTTATTGTAATTTGTTTTGCTACTTACTGACATGCTTATTTATTTATTCTTTTACTTTCTGCTGTGTATTAATGTTGTAATTGTTGTCAATAAAAAAAAATAATAATAAAATAAAATAAAATAAATGAACCAAAAAAACAAAAACAAAAAACAAAAAATATGGAACAATGCATATTTTCCTTCCTGGACCCATTTAGCTTTCAGTTTAAGCTAACAAGATGCACGTTTAACTGATAGTGAAGTTTGTCCTTTATGTAACCTTGAAAATCAATCTCTAAGGCACATGTTAATTACTTGTAGTGTATCCTCTTCTTTTGGACTTGCTTTTCTAACTGGTGGAAAGAAAAATTCAGAACTTTAATTACAAACTGACAATATCTGAAAGCACTATTAACAAATGTATAGGGTTGGCACAAAGAGTCAAATAACTGGGAAGTTCTTAACTACTGCTTGATTGTCACCAAATATGCTGGACTACGGTACCCGATGGAAGAGAGTTGTTGCTTTGGCAAGCTGATATTCATGCTCTGCAGTCGCTATCATAAAAGACAAACAACAACAGAACTAAAACTTGCTGGAATCGCCCTGAAACAGCCAAAAATGCTAACAAAACACCATAAATAAGTAAGACACAAGTAAGAAATTCTGATGTATCTTTATTAATATTTTTGACCCCAAAATAATGATCGTTTAAATCCCCATACAAACCCTTATAATATTTCTGTTACACAACGATTCTCACTCGTGAGCTTGAATTACCTGTCTCTGCATCAGAACAATAATTTCATTTGAAAATGGTCATTGAAAACTGGAATGAGATCATCCTGGAATTACTTGTACAAGAATGAAATGTTGTTCAGTATCTTGTAAACAAAAAACAATACGGACAGGACTCATTCCAGAATGAAAGTCACTCCGGTATCATGGAAATAGCCCCATGCACAGTAACTCACCTCTTTTGATCCATTTCACCAATTATTTGCACTTCCCTCTGAAATAAAATGAATTGTATTACTAAAATAAACCACCTTTAAAGAAAAAAATTAGGCAATTTGCAAAGCACTCCGAGACTAATAATGATAATGCCATGGAATGACTAAGCCCCCACCAACCCCTAAAAAAGGTAGAGTAGATTCTGATTCTTAAGACTGAGCAATCTACTCAGAGTCCTTAAGAATTTCTGAATATCTTACAATTCATCTACTGGCAATGGACTCCAAGTTGAAGTAAATAATAATTCAAAATAGCACATTAAACACAGCAGAGAAACCTAACTACTAACCGCAATTCTTAAGTTAAAACACAGAATGGACAAAATTAGTTGAAGAAATTAATCAAAACAGTGTGCTATAGACTTTATAGGCTGCCCCTTTGTCAGAGTTTACCTTGACTGTTTGAGCCTTTTTAAAAATAAACAGGAGAAATATTTGTTTGACATGAAGTTGCAAATTTGTCAATAACACGTACATTTTAGGTTCGTCTAGTATAATTAAAAAGTACTTAGGAAAACAAAACAAACTGGATGAATAACACATTCCCCAATCCCTCCAATTCTTTACTGTACCCTCTTCAGATGAAACAGTCATCAAATCTCTCATGCTACTGAATCGTAGCCAACAGTTACTGGCACCGTACAAATGACTTATTGATGAGCAAACAAAACTAACTACAAGAGAATGGATTGACTAGACAACCGACAGTTTGATGCATAATGAACAAAACTCACCAAATGAATGACATTTTGAGTCTTCATAGCCTATATTAAAAAAAAAAACATCATGGCCTAACTAATACAGACGGCCAATAACATTGCAACTTAATTGACCAGTCATGTCAACAACCAGAGTTTAATACCATAAACTGATGTGATACAACTCACTTTGACTCTGAACATGACTACCACACAGGTTGTCAAATGTCAGTAACAGTCAACAACAGTCCTATTTAGGACTACTGCTCAACCTACTATGAAATGCCTTCTGGATTCAAACCTTTTACCGTTTTATATTATACAAACTGCCACACTTTTGTGGTGCACATAATACCGAAAAGATGGACACCTTGAACAAGCAAATTCTTACACTTCTCTTACAGGATTATACATGTAGTTCTCAGTAAGTATGAGGTAACCATTTTAGTTTCCACTGATTTTGCCTGGTGATTGCCGCTCAAAGGGTTGTCATGGTTACCTACGCGTTCAGCCGTGCTGCTTGTCTTCTGGCTCCATCTTCTTCAGGCACAATTCCCGACACTTATCAATTGTTGGTGGGTTGAAAAATTATTTTGTACAAGTGCTTGTTTTTTACACGCTATCCAGGCTATCTAAAAAATAGAGGATGTTACATGGCCGCACACTCTTCGCGTGTTGAAAAATATTTCACGAGTGAGCGCAATCTCTAAGTGGCCATGTAATTAATGTTCTATTTATTAATATATAAACACCAATGAACTACCAAACCGTTTCACTTTGGTAGTTTTTTGGTGTGAAAGGCGCGATTTATTATGTAGCCATAGCGATGGTGATATTTTCACATGTGAAGATAACATGTTATTTTCACATCTGAAGATATCAAGTTTTCGCTCAAAAGCTCACCTGGTATTTCATTGGTGTTTACATAATAAATATGTTTATTCTCCAGTCTAAATATTCTATAGTCTACGGGGTTATGTTTTGTCTGTTGAGCTACCCTCTTCTAAAACTACTACTTATGGTCTTCCCTTCTTTTTCTTTTCTCTTATCTTCCTTTTTTTATTGTGTGAGAATATTTTGTAATTTTAGCTATCCCAGCTTAGGGCCTTGATTCTAATGCAGAATATTCATAAGGTCATGAGCCACCACCTTCCATCAGTCGTTTTTAGGTGGCAATACATTTTCAGCACTCTAAAATAAAGCGAGAACAGCACTGAAAGTAACATTTTAATAACTATGAAACAGATACAATTCAAAATCTATAATTTAATTTTCTGAACTAGCCCGAGAATAAAACAGCTGACATTTTGTGATGCCACCAGTGACATGTTCGTGAAAAGACATCCAAGAAACAAGTGCAGAAATTCCACATTGATGACGTGTCACTACACAAATCTGGGTCATGCTTCTGACTAGGGTGGTAAATTTACCTCAGCCAATCAGAGGCACTACTGAGATCTGGTTTATAGTGACATGTCATCAGTATGGAATTTCAGTGTTCGTTTTTAGATGTCAATTCGTGGGGAAACCAGTGGTCGCATTACAAAATTTTGGCTGTTTTCCCGGTCTTTCTGAACCCACCTTTACGACATACAGTTGTACAGTACACTCCACAGCTAATGGCACCACTTTGCGTCAGATGTCCTTTAACCCCTCCACATTGGCAGTACGTCCTTCTTTCCTTTCGAGCACAGAGCTAGTTTCTAAAGGAATAGTAATAATTCTCTTAGAGATACGAATCATTGTTGTTAACATTACTGTGCCTTTGTTTTAAGGGCAAGCTAGGACAATTATTATAGTACCAATCGCATAAATTCAAAGGCTAATCACTTGTACAAATTGAAACACACAAAACACAACTTTCACAATTTGAACAACTGGTGAGCATTGGACAGCCCTCCCAAAATATGTATTAGCTTGTAGTTTTCAACTTATATAAATATCCTTGAACCCACACGAGAACTTTCGCCTAACGTCCAGTGATGGAGGTCCCTCAAACAGACCCCGGAATAAGAAGATAAAATCAAGTCAATAAAAAAACTCATTCTTTAAATTGCATAAAACACACAGACAAAACGAAGAACACTGGTTCATTCGAACAAATGAAAAAATAAATATTCAAACCTGTGTTGTGATCATTATGCTGCCAGTCAACTTGGATGAATGTACACTCCAGGTTTGGGTTATACATATACCAACATTAATTTTTTCTCTACTTTCCCTTTTCCTCAACAATACCAAAAAAGAAGGAATTTCCAGTGATGACATTTTTTCCCTGCAAACAAAACCAGATAGTTAGCCTATAATAAACTGTATATAGACAAAATACTGTCTGCTAGTCAACATAGCCTTCAATTTAATTTCATCAGTGATCTAAGGACCAGTTAATGTTTCCGCAAAATCCTGAAGAAAAGCAGATGTAAAAAGCTACTTTCTTATCTCCCTTCACTTCTAGGAAGTTCATAATACAGTTGCAGCCAGAATATTACATCACAAAACTAATGGAAAAAATGCAGTAATAAATGTAGACTGGAAACTGTTACACAGCTGCGCTTTGCAAATCTTTTCACTTTGTCATTTAACCATACTAAATCCTAATTTTTTAAGGTTTTTCATTGGATGGAAGTGACCAGCAGGCAGGTTTTCAGTTCTGATTTCTTGGAAGGTTTGACTACCGCAACCTGCGTTACTACATGTAAATTGATCGTAGCGGCAGAGGCAGCCTTCGTTCATAAAATTCTTCACCGTGAGTTGTTTAAAATACTATTCGGATTGTTAACGAGTGTAGACAGATTTTCAACGATCTGAAGCAGAGAAACTGCTGACTTTTAAACAATTCCTCAATTGTAGGCCACCCCAAAGGTAGGCATTATGGAGAGAGAACATTTTTAAAAGACAGAATAAAATATTATTGTTGGAATCAAACATTTAAAATTGTTGTCTCAAGATATAAACTATAAATGAAAAGGGAAAAGGTATACAGCTGACTTCATCAAAAAATTATGATGAGGTGTTTAGGCCCAGAGTAATAAATTGTGGCTCTTTAAGAAGTACAGTGTAATTAACCCCTGATCTGATCTGGCATTTCAGAGAACTTAACTCCTAAACCTTTCCCAGGGAGGGAAGGGTCATGTCCCTTACCAAACTACTATTCCCCCCCCCCCCCCTCCAACAGGACAGTGCACCTCTGGCGCATATTTTTTGCCTTACCAGTTAGAAATGGTCAATTACCTGCTGAGCCAAAATTTAGGGAGAACACTGTTTAGGCCATTCCCCCCCCCCCCCCCCACCCTGCTGCTTTTTTTGGTTAGCATTGAATGCCTTCCCTGATTTTGGGTTGGTTGGTTAAATGAGAAAAGAAAAAAAATTCTCAATAAGTCTGAGAAACGGAGGCCTGAAACCACAGCACCATTGCCATGGAGAAGGAAATGACAAGACATGGTCACCAAATCAACACAAACTCAATATTAAAGGCAGAAAATGTGATGGTTGATGTCATGGTAAAAAGCAAAAAGGATAAACCACTGAAACTTATAAGTCTGGAAATAATGAACAATACAATGCTCATTGTTCAGATTAACCCATTCGCCCCTGAACCGCCCGTAACCGCCCGTGCGGATCCAGGTCCTTTCTACCCTTTGTGACGTCATCAGTTTTAACGGTCAAGGACAACTTTCTTCG
The DNA here is from genome assembly GCA_964035525.1 of Porites cylindrica. Lineage (NCBI taxonomy): Eukaryota > Metazoa > Cnidaria > Anthozoa > Scleractinia > Poritidae > Porites > Porites cylindrica. Next base: position 57,581,090 of record OZ037777.1, on the reverse strand, counting down.
CTAACTTGTGCAGGGTGAAGAGATCTTTAAAACCATACCAGAATGAGCACAATTCAGTCAAGGACACCGGAGAAAGAAGCAAAAAACCACGTGACAAGGACCTGAAAATCTCCATGAAAATCTTGTTCCATTACCCACCTACCTTTCCTTTCACCTAATCCTAAGATCCTAAAAGCTTTCCTAAAAACTCTTCCCACCAAAATGAAGCCTACTAAATGCCCAGCAAGAGAAAAAAAAAATGAGGCAAGAAAAGCGAAAAAAGAAGGGAGGAGAGAAAGCGGAAATTAAATGTCGAAATTTTGCTTTCTGCGCATGCCCGAACTTCGTAAGCTGATATTTTGCATCTGGATCAGAAGGCCGCCAAGTGTACGACCTGTAAACCGGTTTGTGGTAAGTTTTAGCTCTTTATAGCACGACAGTGACCAGAAAACCACTCGACTAGCTTCAAAACGCGTTTTTCGGCAAAATCTCCAGGAGCGAATGGGTTAAAAGAATTGATTTAAGTAAAAAACGGTTTTACTACCTTGTTCCTATTTTTTGAAAAAAAGGTGGGTCATACAATGCTAAGCGGAGAAAAAAAGAGGATGGTCTTACAAAATAACATCTGAAGCAGATGAAGAGCCACTCAGGGGATACGCTTAAATAAAGCTAATATTATTATTATTATTATCTTTATTACTATTATTATCACTTTCCGCACAGGGCGGCTACCTATTTCTGACATGAGATCTTGACCTGGACGCTTGCTGTTTGGATGTTTGTTAGCAGTTCCCAGGCCACACTGCATAGCACACTGAAGTGAAGTGAGTTGTAGGCCTAAATTTTACAGTTTTGTGAGTGCCAGGAACGTCCATAATGTTTCCCTCTAAACACATACTGTAAAAGGAAATTGAGATAAACTAAACTTGTTATAGTGTTTCTTAGCATTCACAGACTTGAATATGCGACCTCATGGTTTCACATGGCACTCGTTGCGTTAATGTGTTGGGTTGAAGTTGAAAGTCGGATGCAAGTGCGAAGGACAGTTCTTTAGTGTAATGGTAGTTACTCAATAGTTTTAGTGAGGAATCAAAGAAGAAGACTATCTTCTTTATGTGTTATGGTGCTGTTATCCATAAGTACCAATCAGTTCTCAGCTACGGATCGCTGGAGATCATGAACAAAATCAATGAATCAAAATCTTGTTATGAGGAGACAACAGTTTGACTGAATTCTACGCAAGCCTAACGATCGAGGCGAATGAAAGAAAGCAACTTGCCTACTGAGGCGAGCAGAACTGACTGATTAAGGTTTTCATGTTAATTTATAATTCTTAACAAAGACTTGTATAAACCTGATAAAGCAAGAGAATGAATACAGTAGGAATAATTCTCATTAATAACTCATTAAACGTTTTGGGCATTCATTGTTTGCATATGTTCTGTGTTTGTGTCTATTTGAAACTAATGCCGTCAAAGAATAAGTAATTTTGAAGTTAAAAAACTCATGCTAGATAAAAAATAAAAGATAATTCAACTTCAGCCTTGTCTATTTTATACTCCATCAATGTTCTCTCCTTTTCCAATGAAGTTGATGATCATTAAATAGTCTCCCATACAACATGCATTCTTTGCATATATAAACTGACTTTAGGGTTTTATAATGATTTTGGTGGGAGCGTGATTACAATGCTGTGCCTTTTGAACGTTGGTTTATAAGTCAACTGCTTTTTAAATGTGACTGTAGTTGATCACAGGAGAGTACAAGAAAAGCTTGACGTATTTTGAATGCTTTGTGTTCTTTTTGCAACAGTTCATAGACATATTTTTTGCTCTTCTTGGAGCCGAGGGATAAGCCAAAAGTCTTGAGCTTGCAAAAAAATTTGTATTGCTTGTTCAAAATCCGTGTTTTCAAAAATATTTTCCTGAATTGTAGGAGTGTGATATTGAAAGACTGCAATACTGTCTATAGCACTGCGAATCCGTCAACATGAAGACATTAATTTGACCAATCAGAGAATGATACCAGAATCTGGTATCATGGAAAGGCAGCGTCAAAATATTAAAGGCATGTCTCCAGGCTCTGCTGCCCTTTCCCCCTCCACAATCCACCGCTGGTGGTCTTTTTTTCCTATTTGACCCCAAAATGCTTTGTTGTGCTTACAGCGGAAAACAAAAATGGTCTCTTCGCATAGTTACACAAGTGAAGAAGTTCTGAATGAAATGTTTGCCGATGCTGAGTCAGATCTTAACAGCAAGAGTGGTGAAAGCGAAGATTTGAACTATGTAGAAGAAACAGACATTGAAGACCGTACGGAAGAATCTGATCAAAGTGATGAACAGCTGACTGAAACTGATCATGAAGTAAATGCATGTGGACTTGGAACTACTTATGGAAGTGGAATGAATTTTAGTGAACCATATTTAACTATGCTTACACATCAGAGCTGTCATTAAGGGCCGTAACCTGTAACACTGTCATGGCTGAGCTCACTTGATGTAGCCTGCATAACAGGCACTTTATGAGCCAAGCGAGGCGAATGCGGCATTTTGCACGAAGCACGAAACTAGTGCAAAGCACGAGATGAGGGACAGAGAAAAATATAGCGCCTGTTACCTGTCCATTGTTCTGGCTCTTCCCACGTTCACTACATGAATGCTGCATTTCAATTGGTTAATTGATGATGCGTTGTTCTGGCATGTTTGTCTGGAACAAAATAACCATCACGCACTTATGTTCTTTTGACGATGCTATTCAAGAAGCCTTTCATTTATTTCTTAATGTTCCAGAAATAACTAGGTTAGAAAAAAGCCTGATTAACTAACTTTTTTGAATTAAGTGTTGACAGGCCAGACACAACTCATAAGCTCGTGACCTTGGAATTTGTTTGAGCAACACGTTTTCCCTCTTTTCTTTCTCGCCACTGCGTTTGGACATAACTAAACTTTGACTAAACAAATCTTACTTTTGCCGCACTGAGTCATACATTACTGAAAGTGAGTTTGCCCTTGCAGTTATTTCCTGCGTTTTATGCCGCAATGAACAGTCAGATTTGTTTGTTTTGATGAATGAAAATTAATGCACCGAAATGGTAATTTACTGCCACTTTGCTGCAACTAGGTGCAAACTATGCTATATTACTATAAACTCAAAGCAATTTCTCTGCTTTTAAATTTTCTAAAATGTGTCTTACTGTTTTGCGATAAAAGCTATAAAGCATAAAATTTCTAAGGTGATTACAGTGACGTGTGTGGACCTGTTTGTACAGATCGAACAGTCAAGTTGTACCATTTATCACAAAAACGGTCCATACGTTTTACAAAACTGCTTCTTACTTACACCTCGGTACACGCTTACTCACCAAAACAAAGGACAATAGTGTTTCTTCAACTACAAAACCAGAACGTTAACGGTACCGACTGACAAAAAAGCTGCCTTTTGTTCTCGCCAACATGTGAAGGGTATTTTGCCTCTCGCCCATGAATTTGCCAGAAATCAATCACGTGATATTCCGCCATTACAGGCATGCGCTTTAAAGAGCAGACAGCGATTCGATGACAAAGGAAAAACCCAGGCCATTTTATAACCCTTCTCTTCCTGAAAGGAAGGCCGGGTATTTACTGATTGTCTAAGCCTTTTATTTTTCTTCATGGGGCAGCACCTCACTTCCAATATGTAACCCCTAGTTATAAATTATATTTGTATGCACCCGAACTTGGGTGTCCTGTGGTATACTTTCACCAGGAAACTTGAAAGTCAAGGCAAGGCAACCTCGTCCCCAGGGTCTTCTCGCTTTCCAATATGGCGGCGGCAGGAGAGAAGACCCTGGCACACAGCAGAAATCACGTGACCGATTTGTCCACGGAGAGTGGAAATTTATTCAAAATGGCGGCCAAGATAAAGAGTGAGAGGATCTGGGTACTAGTTCTTGGGACTGGTGAAAAGCAAACAAAATGGCGGCAAAGGTAAACTGGTATGGCTCGGATGTGCGCTTAAATAAAGAGGCTAAAAGTAAGAAGGAATGCATGTAAAAGCAAAAGGAAAATGGTAAAATGATGTAGAAATTTATTCTTGCTGTTTTTTGACTTTCCTTTATTGTAAACCTAAACTTTTTTCGCGTAGCACAGGTACACGATTACACGATAGTCGGCTCCAAAATGGTAAAAATAAGTTTAAAAGGGTTTAGAGTTCGTCCGTTTTGTCACAGATGTACATAAAGAATTTTACTAGACTTTTTCTTACTACATATTGACTTTTCCTATACTCGCAGGGGGCGTAGCGTGAGGTTTTGAGGTTTTTCTTCGGTTAGGATAAGGTCTCTCGACCTAAGAAAGCTAGGCATTTTAGGAATTGCTTTCTTTTAAACATATAGTTTGCAACCACTTCCACATTTTTGGTCACTAAGTGGTAAATAAAAGTGTATTTTCTTTTTTTAATGGATGTGTGAAAAGGTTGTTATTTAAATAGTTATTTTCACAATCGTACAGCAAAGTCCAAAATCTACTCTCTGGTTAAAATTTCTTTCACAGCACAAATCTTCAGCCAGCTAGGCTAATCAGGCTGACTCAACATTGTAAACAGGCCAATAGTAGTTACTTACATTTACACTGACATGTACAACTTTTAACAAGCTCAAGTAGCAAAGTTGGCAGGGACCCCCAAAATAATTCACCAACTCCTCCTGAGACAGTTTCTAAGGATATCACTCTCGTAATTCTTGGTGCCCACAGTCATTAACTAAGTTAGTTAATCCAATGTTACAGTTTGTTCATAGACTTCCAGTCCTTTACTGTGCACTCCTCATGGTTTTTTTTGAGTGCTATATTTCAGGAGAGGTATGACAATAAGATTTTTGCCACTTAAAAAAAATGACAGCGTTATTGTTCAGTTGAGATTTTTAACATAAAGGCTAGAGTACTTTGATGACCATGTTTCTTATCCCATGGCAATCTGTTTCTTGTGCTTTTCAAGCCATGAAAAAAACTTTTCCATGTCTTGTCCAACCAGTGGAGATAAAGTAATCTCTTGAAAGTGTTCATGGCATCTGTTAGGAGTTATGCGAAAGGGACGCAGTTTGCGTAAGTCTTTCAACATTAACATTTCATCATCTTTAGCACTTCTTGTGGTATGTGCCCGGGATGAAGGGTGAATCTTTGTTACCTTGTCAAACTGCCCTTTTATCTGGTGAATCCCAGGTGCTGCCTTGGAGGCAGTGATGATGGCATTGTTGGTCTTGTTTGGACCCATTCCTTGCACAACATTTTTGCTTGTGCAGTTGCAAATCTCCTGTGCTTTGTCGCCTTCAATGTTGTTTCCTAAACCCCCAGTCCAGTTGACAAACTTCCCCCACGTTACTCGATGTGCAACTTCTTCAGAGAGTAATGCTTCGACTTGAGCAATGCTGGTAAACATTTCTATGGCATATTTAGAAAATGAATTGAAGCGGAAAAAGTATGATAGTAGGCGCTTTTGATTGATATTGTTTCTTTCCCCATCACCTTCTGCACATGTGTCAGTCAACTGCATCAGAAAGACTGCAAGTTCAATGACGTTAAGCCCATAATATCTAAAGGAAAGATAACAGAATTGACCAAATTCTGAGCACAAAAAAATGATGCCTAGGTATGGTATATACTTGAATGTGTAGGTGTAAATGGTGGCAGTGATATAATCAAAGGGAGGTCATAGAGCTTTTCACAAGGTGGGACACCATCTGCTAGCTTTTACAGCTTTTTATGTTCATGGGAGCATTAAGTGTGGTAAACTTTGAAAATTTTATTTATCATTGTTTGAGGAAAACCTAGCCTTGGGAACAGAAAGGTTGTACTGGAGTATCACTGAATTGTTTCTTTGGTTTTTATAACTATGATGTGTGGGAAAAATCAAACAATAATTAGTATACAAAGAAGCAAAAATATGGTTTTGTATGAAATAATTGGAAAAACAAATTAAGTTAACTCAGCATGCAAAGAGAGCCAGATGAAAAAACAGTCAGTTCTCTGCATGCCATTCAGGAAAGCTGTTGCTACTATGTTCTTGCCCAAGAGTCATTTTCACTAGCCCTAGAAGTGTTCTTACTTAAACTGCAATCAGTTTGCTCTTAAAAAAATTGGAGCAGATTTAAATCCAGTGACTCTTGGGCCTGCTTAAGTAGATTCTAGCTACAGCTTGACTGAATGGCAAGCTGTAAAACTGACTTTCTTTGCACCCTGTTAATTAAGGGTTTCTCTTTTGAAATTTACTGACCGTACTTTGTCTGTTCCACTCGTATCTTCCTCAGTAACATCATCATCAGTGTTGTCTTGTAGTTCCCCATTGGTTTGAGATGGAGCAAAATAGTCATGGTCATGGCCCACCGTAGCTACAAGACTAGATATTCGTTGCAGTTCCTGGTCTTCCATCACGGCATCTTGGTCTGGATCTGCCATGACAAATTCATCAACAAAGGAACCAAGAACATCATCAAAGAAGGTCTTCTTTCTGGATTTTGGGAGATGCAAGATGCCGGCTGGAGGAACATGTTTTGTAGGAGTGCCATTTACTTCGTTCAAACCAAAAAACTCCATGGCTGCCTCCAGGATGTATGCTGTTCCAACACTTACAAAGAAATCTTCAGTTCCTTCGAATGACTTTGTTACCTTGTCTGGGGTAACATTTTTGCGATTTACCCTTTCACGGAAATATTTGAGGGTACCAACCTCTCTGAGAGACTCGGCTTTGTATAAATGATCAAACACAAGCTGCAAATGGATATTAGCACAAAGAGGTATCAATATGGTAAGTCACCCACTGTTATTTATGCCAAATAGTGTTCCTTAAACTACACTTACTCTACTAATACATGTCAATCTAATATACTTTATTGAACTCATTATGACCCGTTGCTCTTTATATTCATAATTTTGCATCCCATTGTTTCAAATAATAATAACAATATTATTATTCCCGAACAAAATATCTAGACCTTTCATATTCACCACATCAATGCAAACAACAATGTTTCTGTGTTCTTACAGTGGGTTTACACTGTGTACTGACTTATTTATTTTACCTAAGGTTAAACTGACTTGGTCAACTTCCCACTTATATGAACAAATTAAATATATTTTCCTTCGATTTGGCCTAATTTTATACCCATTATTTTACTATGCCCTTATTTTAACCCTTTTAACTAAGCTGAAATGTAGGATATGTGCATGCACATTATTTTCAATATTAAAAACACTCTTTAGGAACTAATGTGGTCAAGAAATACTTTAACCCAGATAAAATTTGCATGACAAGCAAAATGGAAGTCCATGTATAACCAAATTCACAGTTTGTGCAGAACTTAAGAATATTGTTCTACTTGTATGTGTACCAAATATGACTTGCAAATTGGACTGATTAACCCCAAACTTGAACTTAATTTACCATATGTCATTTGAGTTTGAGTTAGCATTATTGTTCTAAATTATGACCATTTAAAAGTCAATATTTTATTTGTATGACAAAAACATATTTTCTTTGTAGGTACCTGCAGATAGGACATCTTGGTATGGAATGGTTCTACAACAAATGGACTACAATGTTCAAATCTGTCTTTTGCAGTGTGACAGCCCTTTCTGAGATCTTTTGCCCCAGCAAAGCGCACCCTGGTTAACTGGTCTCCCCCAAAAGGAACACATACATCTTTCATATGGTCATCATCATCATGTCTGGTAATGTGTGCTCCAGGCTGATCTGGTGCTGATTGCATACCTTCCAGACTTCCATTTGGCATAGCTTGTGCTATATTGTTAAAACACAGAATGGACAAAATTAGTTGAAGAAATTAATCAAAACAGTGTGCTATAGACTTTATAGGCTGCCCCTTTGTCAGAGTTTACCTTGACTGTTTGAGCCTTTTTAAAAATAAACAGGAGAAATATTTGTTTGACATGAAGTTGCAAATTTGTCAATAACACGTACATTTTAGGTTCGTCTAGTATAATTAAAAAGTACTTAGGAAAACAAAACAAACTGGATGAATAACACATTCCCCAATCCCTCCAATTCTTTACTGTACCCTCTTCAGATGAAACAGTCATCAAATCTCTCATGCTACTGAATCGTAGCCAACAGTTACTGGCACCGTACAAATGACTTATTGATGAGCAAACAAAACTAACTACAAGAGAATGGATTGACTAGACAACCGACAGTTTGATGCATAATGAACAAAACTCACCAAATGAATGACATTTTGAGTCTTCATAGCCTATATTAAAAAAAAAAACATCATGGCCTAACTAATACAGACGGCCAATAACATTGCAACTTAATTGACCAGTCATGTCAACAACCAGAGTTTAATACCATAAACTGATGTGATACAACTCACTTTGACTCTGAACATGACTACCACACAGGTTGTCAAATGTCAGTAACAGTCAACAACAGTCCTATTTAGGACTACTGCTCAACCTACTATGAAATGCCTTCTGGATTCAAACCTTTTACCGTTTTATATTATACAAACTGCCACACTTTTGTGGTGCACATAATACCGAAAAGATGGACACCTTGAACAAGCAAATTCTTACACTTCTCTTACAGGATTATACATGTAGTTCTCAGTAAGTATGAGGTAACCATTTTAGTTTCCACTGATTTTGCCTGGTGATTGCCGCTCAAAGGGTTGTCATGGTTACCTACGCGTTCAGCCGTGCTGCTTGTCTTCTGGCTCCATCTTCTTCAGGCACAATTCCCGACACTTATCAATTGTTGGTGGGTTGAAAAATTATTTTGTACAAGTGCTTGTTTTTTACACGCTATCCAGGCTATCTAAAAAATAGAGGATGTTACATGGCCGCACACTCTTCGCGTGTTGAAAAATATTTCACGAGTGAGCGCAATCTCTAAGTGGCCATGTAATTAATGTTCTATTTATTAATATATAAACACCAATGAACTACCAAACCGTTTCACTTTGGTAGTTTTTTGGTGTGAAAGGCGCGATTTATTATGTAGCCATAGCGATGGTGATATTTTCACATGTGAAGATAACATGTTATTTTCACATCTGAAGATATCAAGTTTTCGCTCAAAAGCTCACCTGGTATTTCATTGGTGTTTACATAATAAATATGTTTATTCTCCAGTCTAAATATTCTATAGTCTACGGGGTTATGTTTTGTCTGTTGAGCTACCCTCTTCTAAAACTACTACTTATGGTCTTCCCTTCTTTTTCTTTTCTCTTATCTTCCTTTTTTTATTGTGTGAGAATATTTTGTAATTTTAGCTATCCCAGCTTAGGGCCTTGATTCTAATGCAGAATATTCATAAGGTCATGAGCCACCACCTTCCATCAGTCGTTTTTAGGTGGCAATACATTTTCAGCACTCTAAAATAAAGCGAGAACAGCACTGAAAGTAACATTTTAATAACTATGAAACAGATACAATTCAAAATCTATAATTTAATTTTCTGAACTAGCCCGAGAATAAAACAGCTGACATTTTGTGATGCCACCAGTGACATGTTCGTGAAAAGACATCCAAGAAACAAGTGCAGAAATTCCACATTGATGACGTGTCACTACACAAATCTGGGTCATGCTTCTGACTAGGGTGGTAAATTTACCTCAGCCAATCAGAGGCACTACTGAGATCTGGTTTATAGTGACATGTCATCAGTATGGAATTTCAGTGTTCGTTTTTAGATGTCAATTCGTGGGGAAACCAGTGGTCGCATTACAAAATTTTGGCTGTTTTCCCGGTCTTTCTGAACCCACCTTTACGACATACAGTTGTACAGTACACTCCACAGCTAATGGCACCACTTTGCGTCAGATGTCCTTTAACCCCTCCACATTGGCAGTACGTCCTTCTTTCCTTTCGAGCACAGAGCTAGTTTCTAAAGGAATAGTAATAATTCTCTTAGAGATACGAATCATTGTTGTTAACATTACTGTGCCTTTGTTTTAAGGGCAAGCTAGGACAATTATTATAGTACCAATCGCATAAATTCAAAGGCTAATCACTTGTACAAATTGAAACACACAAAACACAACTTTCACAATTTGAACAACTGGTGAGCATTGGACAGCCCTCCCAAAATATGTATTAGCTTGTAGTTTTCAACTTATATAAATATCCTTGAACCCACACGAGAACTTTCGCCTAACGTCCAGTGATGGAGGTCCCTCAAACAGACCCCGGAATAAGAAGATAAAATCAAGTCAATAAAAAAACTCATTCTTTAAATTGCATAAAACACACAGACAAAACGAAGAACACTGGTTCATTCGAACAAATGAAAAAATAAATATTCAAACCTGTGTTGTGATCATTATGCTGCCAGTCAACTTGGATGAATGTACACTCCAGGTTTGGGTTATACATATACCAACATTAATTTTTTCTCTACTTTCCCTTTTCCTCAACAATACCAAAAAAGAAGGAATTTCCAGTGATGACATTTTTTCCCTGCAAACAAAACCAGATAGTTAGCCTATAATAAACTGTATATAGACAAAATACTGTCTGCTAGTCAACATAGCCTTCAATTTAATTTCATCAGTGATCTAAGGACCAGTTAATGTTTCCGCAAAATCCTGAAGAAAAGCAGATGTAAAAAGCTACTTTCTTATCTCCCTTCACTTCTAGGAAGTTCATAATACAGTTGCAGCCAGAATATTACATCACAAAACTAATGGAAAAAATGCAGTAATAAATGTAGACTGGAAACTGTTACACAGCTGCGCTTTGCAAATCTTTTCACTTTGTCATTTAACCATACTAAATCCTAATTTTTTAAGGTTTTTCATTGGATGGAAGTGACCAGCAGGCAGGTTTTCAGTTCTGATTTCTTGGAAGGTTTGACTACCGCAACCTGCGTTACTACATGTAAATTGATCGTAGCGGCAGAGGCAGCCTTCGTTCATAAAATTCTTCACCGTGAGTTGTTTAAAATACTATTCGGATTGTTAACGAGTGTAGACAGATTTTCAACGATCTGAAGCAGAGAAACTGCTGACTTTTAAACAATTCCTCAATTGTAGGCCACCCCAAAGGTAGGCATTATGGAGAGAGAACATTTTTAAAAGACAGAATAAAATATTATTGTTGGAATCAAACATTTAAAATTGTTGTCTCAAGATATAAACTATAAATGAAAAGGGAAAAGGTATACAGCTGACTTCATCAAAAAATTATGATGAGGTGTTTAGGCCCAGAGTAATAAATTGTGGCTCTTTAAGAAGTACAGTGTAATTAACCCCTGATCTGATCTGGCATTTCAGAGAACTTAACTCCTAAACCTTTCCCAGGGAGGGAAGGGTCATGTCCCTTACCAAACTACTATTCCCCCCCCCCCCCCTCCAACAGGACAGTGCACCTCTGGCGCATATTTTTTGCCTTACCAGTTAGAAATGGTCAATTACCTGCTGAGCCAAAATTTAGGGAGAACACTGTTTAGGCCATTCCCCCCCCCCCCCCACCCTGCTGCTTTTTTTGGTTAGCATTGAATGCCTTCCCTGATTTTGGGTTGGTTGGTTAAATGAGAAAAGAAAAAAAATTCTCAATAAGTCTGAGAAACGGAGGCCTGAAACCACAGCACCATTGCCATGGAGAAGGAAATGACAAGACATGGTCACCAAATCAACACAAACTCAATATTAAAGGCAGAAAATGTGATGGTTGATGTCATGGTAAAAAGCAAAAAGGATAAACCACTGAAACTTATAAGTCTGGAAATAATGAACAATACAATGCTCATTGTTCAGATTAACCCATTCGCCCCTGAACCGCCCGTAACCGCCCGTGCGGATCCAGGTCCTTTCTACCCTTTGTGACGTCATCAGTTTTAACGGTCAAGGACAACTTTCTTCGCTAACTTGTGCAGGGTGAAGAGATCTTTAAAACCATACCAGAATGAGCACAATTCAGTCAAGGACACCGGAGAAAGAAGCAAAAAACCACGTGACAAGGACCTGAAAATCTCCATGAAAATCTTGTTCCATTACCCACCTACCTTTCCTTTCACCTAATTCTAAGATCCTAAAAGCTTTCCTAAAAACTCTTCCCACCAAAATGAAGCCTACTAAATGCCCAGCAAGAGAAAAAAAAAATGAGGCAAGAAAAGCGAAAAAAGAAGGGAGGAGAGAAAGCGGAAATTAAATGTCGAAATTTTGCTTTCTGCGCATGCCCGAACTTCGTAAGCTGATATTTTGCATCTGGATCAGAAGGCCGCCAAGTGTACGACCTGTAAACCGGTTTGTGGTAAGTTTTAGCTCTTTATAGCACGACAGTGACCAGAAAACCACTCGACTAGCTTCAAAACGCGTTTTTCGGCAAAATCTCCAGGAGCGAATGGGTTAAAAGAATTGATTTAAGTAAAAAACGGTTTTACTACCTTGTTCCTATTTTTTGAAAAAAAGGTGGGTCATACAATGCTAAGCGGAGAAAAAAAGAGGATGGTCTTACAAAATAACATCTGAAGCAGATGAAGAGCCACTCAGGGGATACGCTTAAATAAAGCTAATATTATTATTATTATTATCTTTATTACTATTATTATCACTTTCCGCACAGGGCGGCTACCTATTTCTGACATGAGATCTTGACCTGGACGCTTGCTGTTTGGATGTTTGTTAGCAGTTCCCAGGCCACACTGCATAGCACACTGAAGTGAAGTGAGTTGTAGGCCTAAATTTTACAGTTTTGTGAGTGCCAGGAACGTCCATAATGTTTCCCTCTAAACACATACTGTAAAAGGAAATTGAGATAAACTAAACTTGTTATAGTGTTTCTTAGCATTCACAGACTTGAATATGCGACCTCATGGTTTCACATGGCACTCGTTGCGTTAATGTGTTGGGTTGAAGTTGAAAGTCGGATGCAAGTGCGAAGGACAGTTCTTTAGTGTAATGGTAGTTACTCAATAGTTTTAGTGAGGAATCAAAGAAGAAGACTATCTTCTTTATGTGTTATGGTGCTGTTATCCATAAGTACCAATCAGTTCTCAGCTACGGATCGCTGGAGATCATGAACAAAATCAATGAATCAAAATCTTGTTATGAGGAGACAACAGTTTGACTGAATTCTACGCAAGCCTAACGATCGAGGCGAATGAAAGAAAGCAACTTGCCTACTGAGGCGAGCAGAACTGACTGATTAAGGTTTTCATGTTAATTTATAATTCTTAACAAAGACTTGTATAAACCTGATAAAGCAAGAGAATGAATACAGTAGGAATAATTCTCATTAATAACTCATTAAACGTTTTGGGCATTCATTGTTTGCATATGTTCTGTGTTTGTGTCTATTTGAAACTAATGCCGTCAAAGAATAAGTAATTTTGAAGTTAAAAAACTCATGCTAGATAAAAAATAAAAGATAATTCAACTTCAGCCTTGTCTATTTTATACTCCATCAATGTTCTCTCCTTTTCCAATGAAGTTGATGATCATTAAATAGTCTCCCATACAACATGCATTCTTTGCATATATAAACTGACTTTAGGGTTTTATAATGATTTTGGTGGGAGCGTGATTACAATGCTGTGCCTTTTGAACGTTGGTTTATAAGTCAACTGCTTTTTAAATGTGACTGTAGTTGATCACAGGAGAGTACAAGAAAAGCTTGACGTATTTTGAATGCTTTGTGTTCTTTTTGCAACAGTTCATAGACATATTTTTTGCTCTTCTTGGAGCCGAGGGATAAGCCAAAAGTCTTGAACTTGCAAAAAAATTTGTATTGCTTGTTCAAAATCCGTGTTTTCAAAAATATTTTCCTGAATTGTAGGAGTGTGATATTGAAAGACTGCAATACTGTCTATAGCACTGCGAATCCGTCAACATGAAGACATTAATTTGACCAATCAGAGAATGATACCAGAATCTGGTATCATGGAAAGGCAGCGTCAAAATATTAAAGGCATGTCTCCAGGCTCTGCTGCCCTTTCCCCCTCCACAATCCACCGCTGGTGGTCTTTTTTTCCTATTTGACCCCAAAATGCTTTGTTGTGCTTACAGCGGAAAACAAAAATGGTCTCTTCGCATAGTTACACAAGTGAAGAAGTTCTGAATGAAATGTTTGCCGATGCTGAGTCAGATCTTAACAGCAAGAGTGGTGAAAGCGAAGATTTGAACTATGTAGAAGAAACAGACATTGAAGACCGTACGGAAGAATCTGATCAAAGTGATGAACAGCTGACTGAAACTGATCATGAAGTAAATGCATGTGGACTTGGAACTACTTATGGAAGTGGAATGAATTTTAGTGAACCATATTTAACTATGCTTACACATCAGAGCTGTCATTAAGGGCCGTAACCTGTAACACTGTCATGGCTGAGCTCACTTGATGTAGCCTGCATAACAGGCACTTTATGAGCCAAGCGAGGCGAATGCGGCATTTTGCACGAAGCACGAAACTAGTGCAAAGCACGAGATGAGGGACAGAGAAAAATATAGCGCCTGTTACCTGTCCATTGTTCTGGCTCTTCCCACGTTCACTACATGAATGCTGCATTTCAATTGGTTAATTGATGATGCGTTGTTCTGGCATGTTTGTCTGGAACAAAATAACCATCACGCACTTATGTTCTTTTGACGATGCTATTCAAGAAGCCTTTCATTTATTTCTTAATGTTCCAGAAATAACTAGGTTAGAAAAAAGCCTGATTAACTAACTTTTTTGAATTAAGTGTTGACAGGCCAGACACAACTCATAAGCTCGTGACCTTGGAATTTGTTTGAGCAACACGTTTTCCCTCTTTTCTTTCTCGCCACTGCGTTTGGACATAACTAAACTTTGACTAAACAAATCTTACTTTTGCCGCACTGAGTCATACATTACTGAAAGTGAGTTTGCCCTTGCAGTTATTTCCTGCGTTTTATGCCGCAATGAACAGTCAGATTTGTTTGTTTTGATGAATGAAAATTAATGCACCGAAATGGTAATTTACTGCCACTTTGCTGCAACTAGGTGCAAACTATGCTATATTACTATAAACTCAAAGCAATTTCTCTGCTTTTAAATTTTCTAAAATGTGTCTTACTGTTTTGCGATAAAAGCTATAAAGCATAAAATTTCTAAGGTGATTACAGTGACGTGTGTGGACCTGTTTGTACAGATCGAACAGTCAAGTTGTACCATTTATCACAAAAACGGTCCATACGTTTTACAAAACTGCTTCTTACTTACACCTCGGTACACGCTTACTCACCAAAACAAAGGACAATAGTGTTTCTTCAACTACAAAACCAGAACGTTAACGGTACCGACTGACAAAAAAGCTGCCTTTTGTTCTCGCCAACATGTGAAGGGTATTTTGCCTCTCGCCCATGAATTTGCCAGAAATCAATCACGTGATATTCCGCCATTACAGGCATGCGCTTTAAAGAGCAGACAGCGATTCGATGACAAAGGAAAAACCCAGGCCATTTTATAACCCTTCTCTTCCTGAAAGGAAGGCCGGGTATTTACTGATTGTCTAAGCCTTTTATTTTTCTTCATGGGGCAGCACCTCACTTCCAATATGTAACCCCTAGTTATAAATTATATTTGTATGCACCCGAACTTGGGTGTCCTGTGGTATACTTTCACCAGGAAACTTGAAAGTCAAGGCAAGGCAACCTCGTCCCCAGGGTCTTCTCGCTTTCCAATATGGCGGCGGCAGGAGAGAAGACCCTGGCACACAGCAGAAATCACGTGACCGATTTGTCCACGGAGAGTGGAAATTTATTCAAAATGGCGGCCAAGATAAAGAGTGAGAGGATCTGGGTACTAGTTCTTGGGACTGGTGAAAAGCAAACAAAATGGCGGCAAAGGTAAACTGGTATGGCTCGGATGTGCGCTTAAATAAAGAGGCTAAAAGTAAGAAGGAATGCATGTAAAAGCAAAAGGAAAATGGTAAAATGATGTAGAAATTTATTCTTGCTGTTTTTTGACTTTCCTTTATTGTAAACCTAAACTTTTTTCGCGTAGCACAGGTACACGATTACACGATAGTCGGCTCCAAAATGGTAAAAATAAGTTTAAAAGGGTTTAGAGTTCGTCCGTTTTGTCACAGATGTACATAAAGAATTTTACTAGACTTTTTCTTACTACATATTGACTTTTCCTATACTCGCAGGGGGCGTAGCGTGAGGTTTTGAGGTTTTTCTTCGGTTAGGATAAGGTCTCTCGACCTAAGAAAGCTAGGCATTTTAGGAATTGCTTTCTTTTAAACATATAGTTTGCAACCACTTCCACATTTTTGGTCACTAAGTGGTAAATAAAAGTGTATTTTCTTTTTTTAATGGATGTGTGAAAAGGTTGTTATTTAAATAGTTATTTTCACAATCGTACAGCAAAGTCCAAAATCTACTCTCTGGTTAAAATTTCTTTCACAGCACAAATCTTCAGCCAGCTAGGCTAATCAGGCTGACTCAACATTGTAAACAGGCCAATAGTAGTTACTTACATTTACACTGACATGTACAACTTTTAACAAGCTCAAGTAGCAAAGTTGGCAGGGACCCCCAAAATAATTCACCAACTCCTCCTGAGACAGTTTCAAAGGATATCACTCTCGTAATTCTTGGTGCCCACAGTCATTAACTAAGTTAGTTAATCCAATGTTACAGTTTGTTCATAGACTTCCAGTCCTTTACTGTGCACTCCTCATGGTTTTTTTTGAGTGCTATATTTCAGGAGAGGTATGACAATAAGATTTTTGCCACTTAAAAAAAATGACAGCGTTATTGTTCAGTTGAGATTTTTAACATAAAGGCTAGAGTACTTTGATGACCATGTTTCTTATCCCATGGCAATCTGTTTCTTGTGCTTTTCAAGCCATGAAAAAAACTTTTCCATGTCTTGTCCAACCAGTGGAGATAAAGTAATCTCTTGAAAGTGTTCATGGCATCTGTTAGGAGTTATGCGAAAGGGACGCAGTTTGCGTAAGTCTTTCAACATTAACATTTCATCATCTTTAGCACTTCTTGTGGTATGTGCCCGGGATGAAGGGTGAATCTTTGTTACCTTGTCAAACTGCCCTTTTATCTGGTGAATCCCAGGTGCTGCCTTGGAGGCAGTGATGATGGCATTGTTGGTCTTGTTTGGACCCATTCCTTGCACAACATTTTTGCTTGTGCAGTTGCAAATCTCCTGTGCTTTGTCGCCTTCAATGTTGTTTCCTAAACCCCCAGTCCAGTTGACAAACTTCCCCCACGTTACTCGATGTGCAACTTCTTCAGAGAGTAATGCTTCGACTTGAGCAATGCTGGTAAACATTTCTATGGCATATTTAGAAAATGAATTGAAGCGGAAAAAGTATGATAGTAGGCGCTTTTGATTGATATTGTTTCTTTCCCCATCACCTTCTGCACATGTGTCAGTCAACTGCATCAGAAAGACTGCAAGTTCAATGACGTTAAGCCCATAATATCTAAAGGAAAGATAACAGAATTGACCAAATTCTGAGCACAAAAAAATGATGCCTAGGTATGGTATATACTTGAATGTGTAGGTGTAAATGGTGGCAGTGATATAATCAAAGGGAGGTCATAGAGCTTTTCACAAGGTGGGACACCATCTGCTAGCTTTTACAGCTTTTTATGTTCATGGGAGCATTAAGTGTGGTAAACTTTGAAAATTTTATTTATCATTGTTTGAGGAAAACCTAGCCTTGGGAACAGAAAGGTTGTACTGGAGTATCACTGAATTGTTTCTTTGGTTTTTATAACTATGATGTGTGGGAAAAATCAAACAATAATTAGTATACAAAGAAGCAAAAATATGGTTTTGTATGAAATAATTGGAAAAACAAATTAAGTTAACTCAGCATGCAAAGAGAGCCAGATGAAAAAACAGTCAGTTCTCTGCATGCCATTCAGGAAAGCTGTTGCTACTATGTTCTTGCCCAAGAGTCATTTTCACTAGCCCTAGAAGTGTTCTTACTTAAACTGCAATCAGTTTGCTCTTAAAAAAATTGGAGCAGATTTAAATCCAGTGACTCTTGGGCCTGCTTAAGTAGATTCTAGCTACAGCTTGACTGAATGGCAAGCTGTAAAACTGACTTTCTTTGCACCCTGTTAATTAAGGGTTTCTCTTTTGAAATTTACTGACCGTACTTTGTCTGTTCCACTCGTATCTTCCTCAGTAACATCATCATCAGTGTTGTCTTGTAGTTCCCCATTGGTTTGAGATGGAGCAAAATAGTCATGGTCATGGCCCACCGTAGCTACAAGACTAGATATTCGTTGCAGTTCCTGGTCTTCCATCACGGCATCTTGGTCTGGATCTGCCATGACAAATTCATCAACAAAGGAACCAAGAACATCATCAAAGAAGGTCTTCTTTCTGGATTTTGGGAGATGCAAGATGCCGGCTGGAGGAACATGTTTTGTAGGAGTGCCATTTACTTCGTTCAAACCAAAAAACTCCATGGCTGCCTCCAGGATGTATGCTGTTCCAACACTTACAAAGAAATCTTCAGTTCCTTCGAATGACTTTGTTACCTTGTCTGGGGTAACATTTTTGCGATTTACCCTTTCACGGAAATATTTGAGGGTACCAACCTCTCTGAGAGACTCGGCTTTGTATAAATGATCAAACACAAGCTGCAAATGGATATTAGCACAAAGAGGTATCAATATGGTAAGTCACCCACTGTTATTTATGCCAAATAGTGTTCCTTAAACTACACTTACTCTACTAATACATGTCAATCTAATATACTTTATTGAACTCATTATGACCCGTTGCTCTTTATATTCATAATTTTGCATCCCATTGTTTCAAATAATAATAACAATATTATTATTCCCGAACAAAATATCTAGACCTTTCATATTCACCACATCAATGCAAACAACAATGTTTCTGTGTTCTTACAGTGGGTTTACACTGTGTACTGACTTATTTATTTTACCTAAGGTTAAACTGACTTGGTCAACTTCCCACTTATATGAACAAATTAAATATATTTTCCTTCGATTTGGCCTAATTTTATACCCATTATTTTACTATGCCCTTATTTTAACCCTTTTAACTAAGCTGAAATGTAGGATATGTGCATGCACATTATTTTCAATATTAAAAACACTCTTTAGGAACTAATGTGGTCAAGAAATACTTTAACCCAGATAAAATTTGCATGACAAGCAAAATGGAAGTCCATGTATAACCAAATTCACAGTTTGTGCAGAACTTAAGAATATTGTTCTACTTGTATGTGTACCAAATATGACTTGCAAATTGGACTGATTAACCCCAAACTTGAACTTAATTTACCATATGTCATTTGAGTTTGAGTTAGCATTATTGTTCTAAATTATGACCATTTAAAAGTCAATATTTTATTTGTATGACAAAAACATATTTTCTTTGTAGGTACCTGCAGATAGGACATCTTGGTATGGAATGGTTCTACAACAAATGGACTACAATGTTCAAATCTGTCTTTTGCAGTGTGACAGCCCTTTCTGAGATCTTTTGCCCCAGCAAAGCGCACCCTGGTTAACTGGTCTCCCCCAAAAGGAACACATACATCTTTCATATGGTCATCATCATCATGTCTGGTAATGTGTGCTCCAGGCTGATCTGGTGCTGATTGCATACCTTCCAGACTTCCATTTGGCATAGCTTGTGCTGTATTTCTTGGCACGTTTATAACGCCCGCCTTGCTGTAAATCTCCTCTAAGGTATTTTCATAGAAGCACAGAATGTCAACAACATCATCATATTTTTTTTCATCCTTCAGCTGGGTTGGTAGACTGACAATAGCAGATTTCTTTGCCATTTCATTGGTGTAGCGATGGGCTATGTGTTGGGGAATAACTGCTTTCAAGAAAGACAGTGATGGAATGTGAGCCACAAGTACTCTACCCACCAGGACCTTAAAATCTTCTCTTAGCTTGTCTGTTTCTGCATCATTCAACAGGAAATGGCAGTTGGGAAGTGTCTGAATGTTACGACGAGGGTAGACCTGACACAGGCCTTCACATGGCACCCTGTCTACAATTAAGTTGGAGGCAAAGTAGTGCAGATCTTTGTTCTGATGGTCACTTCTCATGTCATGGACAAGAACCCTGATGTCCCAGTTGTCACCTGTACCCTGCAGCTTTTTCCCTTGCTTTACTTCATCAATTATTTTGTCTGCAAAGTGTCCGCCAATTAACTTCATGAGTTTCAGTTTGCTTGTGTGCCCTAGGCAAAGTCCAAGACTTTGACATCTGTTGATAAGCTATCAAACCGGATCAATGTGGTTAGAATTTTTTTTGTAATCATGGCACAAGAATTGACTCTTTTTGCCCTTGTCAGAAAGATTTTTTTAAAAATTTTTATGTACCATAATATTGACCAAACCTAAGATTTACTCTCTTTACTTTCCTTATTATGAAGATAAATAATGCAGTTCCTCTGATCTGCACCAGATCAAGAGCACTTGAACTATTCTTTTCCAAGTGATTCGATTTAGCGCCCTCCTTCCAATAAGTGCCCCCCATTTGTCTGAGTTTCTCACGGTAACTGAACATTGACCATATATTTAGTACTGTTACAAAGAGAAGTACAGTTTCTGTTATTGTCCCTTTTTAAATAAGTCTTAAAGTTTTTTTGGAACATTCAGTTGTTCTCAAAAAAATGAGTGCCCTGTCTTGAATTTACCAAACATTAATAAGCGGCCCAGGCGCTAAATCAAATGATTACGGTATTAGTCAATGTCATTGCTAAAATTCCCATGTTTTGTATGCGTAATGTAAAGCGTACCGTTACAAGAATTACCTCTTAGCTCAGACTGATGTCATTTAAATCATTTACTTAAAATCTGTATACAAACATGGCTGAGTTAGAACTATATTACACAGCCTCAAGTTTGATTGTGTGAGTGAAAAAAAATAATAATTTTACATGTAATTACTGGTATAAAGTGTTCTTTTTCAACCAACCTGCTTCTTAGCATTTCCTTCTGCAAGTAAAATAGTATAGATTCTCTGAATTAGGCTTAGGTCATGGTTCCGCTTCTGCATTAGTATACCGTAGCATAAGCAAATTGAAGGGATGGTGTTGGGTTTCAGTTTTGATCCAATAGTTGTTGTCATGACATCAAGCAAGAGTGGACATCTTTGTGAAATTTCATTAAGAATAGAATTCCAATCAAAGCCCGCCATGTCAGGATATTGGTTTTTCCTGAGAACTGATGGTGTATTCTTCTTGCACAGTTCAGTACATTTTTCATTCAGTTCTTGTAAAATATTTGCCTTGAAGATTGTCTTCAATGATGGCACACTGTACATAACATCCACAACCACAGAGGGCACCCCAGTTCTCACTGCATTGGTCAGCTTTCGTACTATGTCTGTTTCCAGAACATGGGCAGCTGATTTGGTAATCTAGTAGGTAGATGAAGAGTTTTTGCTTAAACTCAAGATTCTTCAACATCAATTTTCTCCTAACAATTTAACATATTTTTAGGTGACAAGATTTAATTAAATGACAAGATTTAATTAAATTCTCTCAAGTAATTCCTTAAGGAAATATAAGATTATGAAGATCAGAGAATTTGCATGTCTATATTGGGGCTTAACAGTTTGTTTTGATTCTAAGGTTGAGTCCACTTTTTATCACTTACCCATTTAAAAAAAAGGCAAAACAAAGGGCACGTTTTTGAGTACTAATAAAACACTAAGTTTATTTTGATATCAAACTTTAGTTTTCTGTATGATATTAACATGAAATGTCTGAAAGCATTGCAGGCTTCAGGGCCCGGGGAGGTACTGCCATATATGGTCTATATAGGTATGTGCCTGGGTGAAGGGTATGGTTCTTAAGCAGTTTACTCTAGAATAGGGTATATAAATCAGAGCGTTTGGGTCTAGAATAGGGTATCATTTTTCAGGAAACTGGTCAGTTGGTTGAAGATTTTATCCAGACTAGGGATTGTGGTATAAGGTTTTGTTTTGGCTAGACCCTGGTAGTGACCTCAGTAGTTTCTGGTAAACAGCTACTCTAGGATAGAGGGTATTTGGGGAGTTTACACTAGTATAGGGTAGCAAAATTCAGCTGAACTAGCTCTAGTATAGGTTAAGGGTTCCAGGATCCCAGTGACACATCCCCACCCACAAATTCCTAAAGTACCCCCACCCCGGTCTTCAGGGATGGGAGGGTCCCGGTGGATGGACCCCTAAATGCATCTCATGAGCATAGAGAATGACCAAGACTATGTGCTTTTGTTAATAACGATGATGATGACAAGGACGATAACAACAATGATGATGATGATAATGATAATTTGTTAAAATAGTAATAACAAATGAACGCCCTGTTTTTGGATGCAATATACTGGCAAACTTGCCACATGAATAATATTTTTGCCTGAGTCTAAAGTCTTTGTTTGTTTGTTTGTTTTTTTTTTTCAGAAATTTCTTATTTTCAAATTTTTGGTATTATTACAAAACAAAAAAAATGTAATCATTTTTACATCATAGACCGCGAGCAGTTTCTCCTTTTCTTCAGATTTCAAGGTGAGGGAAGTGCGCGCGTTGACGACGCGCGTGGTCATTTTCGTTTCACGCGCCTTTCGCTCGACGAACTAAGGAAATTGGGAAAAGGAGAGACTGCTGGTAGTCTTCGTCAATCATTTACTTACAGGTTGATCAAAGAGTGAAATTCATGGAACCGTAGCTTTAATTTTTTTGTTTTACCATCCAAGTGAAAATGAAGTGTAATGAATTGCATAGCTGATTGGTCTAATGTTATTTCTACAGAACGAGTCAACGTACCTCGGGATTTTTTAGGCCGGCTTGCGATAATATAGTATAACCACATTTCTCTCCAGAGTCAACTTCGGAGACAGGCTTTTCTAGCGCTTTTTGGGAAGCTTTTTGGGCTTTAAAGGGAAGAGATCGAGCGCTAGGTGGGTTTTTTTCCATCACTCGCGATTTTTTCTCCGGCTCAGAAGCAGCAGGTGAGAAGACTTTGCACCTCTTTGTTATTACTTTTGATTTCAGCTGGTTTTGTGTGTCGATAACCATTTTTTTGAACTCGGAGAACCGATTCAGTGCTCCTTCGCATGGGCGGCAGATTTTGTGTGGCAAACCATCCTCTTCTTTGATGGAAATATTTAAAACCTCAAATGCTTTGTCGCCTATTTTTTTCCTCTCCCCACTTATGCCAAAAATATTGGTACAATGGTCTTTCGCACCTCCACAAAATCTACAAATGTTTTCTCCAAAGTCTGAGTAGACTTTCTGAGGTGTAGTGGACATGTTCGGAAACTGAGATACTTAAGAGAGTCACTGCCTTTTACGTGCGCATTTCGCGCCCCATGCCATTTAAGGCACGCTTCTCATGGGATTATTCAGGCAAGCCAGAACTGAATCTTGTTACGTATCTTATCTACATACAGATCTCTTAGAAATTGCTTTTTCAAAGACACGTTCTCTAAAAGCGACAAAATTTTCTCACAGGAAAATTTCTTATCCTTACGAGTTTTGCTTATAATTAAAAATAAGTAACTTGATCAGCACGTCTTTTTCAAAGGACGGATCGCGAGTGCTTTGGTTGACTCAGCTGCTTTGTGCTCAGTATCTACGGGAGTTTTAGACTTTGAGTTTGAGAGATGAAGCTTACCTTGAATTCCTTTTTTCAAGCTGTGAGGTACGCTTTAGATGTTACTAGTTACGACAGCGTATTTTTGAAAGTCAAACAGTTTAAGATCCTTGAAGCTTGTATGTTACGGCAACATGTTATTGGAGTCCTTCCGACGGGTTATGGGAAGTCGGTAATTTTTCACCTTCTTCCTTACATGTGGGACTACATGTGCAATGATAAACGAGAAACGAGCATTGTCATTGTCATCTCGCCCTTGAATGCACTTATTGAGGACCAAGTCAATAGTTTGAAGGAAAGAGGAATTAAGGCTGGTGTGCTACGTACATCTCGTGCAGAAAAAATTAATGCCGCTAATTCTCAGAATGACGACAGTGGGTCAGAGGATGAAAATGAAGTTTCTGTGGTATCGGAAAAAAAGCCCAACTACTGTATCAGCGAGCCTGAACTATTCAAATGTGTCCAGGAAGGAGAATTTAAGCTTTTATTTACTCATCCAGAGGCTTTTATATCGTGTAAAGATGGTAGAAAAGTCCTTCAGTCAGATTTATACCAAAATCGCGTCGCATTTTGTGTCATTGACGAAGCTCACCTGATAAAGGAATGGGGCTCAGAGTTCCGCCCTGATTTTGGAAAGTTAGCCCAACTTGGGTCACTGTTTCCGACCGCACCTATTCTGGCGTTAACGGCTACTGCCCCCAAAGAACTTGTAAAATATCTGAAAGTGAATCTTCAACTCAGGAATCCGATGGTACTCGTGGGAAATTTAGACAGAAGTAACATTTTTATTTGTAAAGAAAAGAGAAGGCCCTCATCATTTGGAGTAGACAGTTACAACGACATTTTGGTACCCATTGCTGAGGAACTAAGGATAAAATTAATCAACTACCCCCTTACCATCATCTACTTGCCCTTGAAATGGTGCGGGTATGCTTTCAAGTTATTTCTTACCGTGCTCGGTGAGCAGAGTTTCTATCCGATAAGCGTGGACAAAAAACCCGAAAACTGCCTGTTTGCGCAGTACCATGCGCCACAGACAGACCTAATGAAAGATGAAATTCTTAAGCAGCTAACCGCGACGGAAGTTTGCAAAATTCGTGTTGTCTTTGCCACAGTAGCAATTGGAATTGGTGTAAACATTCCTAAAGTAAGACATGTTATTCATTTAGATGTTCCTCGGACTGTAGAGTCATACTACCAAGAAATTGGACGAGCGGGTCGGGACAACCAACCTGCCAGAGCAACACTCTATTACAATGGTAGTGACATAGCTTCCAACAAACCTGGGATGACGGACGAAATGCGGACCTATTGCAAGCTTACCAACAGCTGTTTGAGGGATTATGTTCTAACTTACTTAGGTTCAACACGTTCAAGTCGCCAACCAATACCCGGGCAACTCTGTTGTTCCAATTGCAGTAACAGCGAGCAACAGCACCCTAAAGAAGCACATGTCACCCATCTTAAGAAGTCCCCTGAGCAAGATCAAGACGCTGTGAGAAGGGTATCTGAGGAGGAGCGAAAAGAGATCCGTAAGCATTTATTAAAATATCGCCTCCACCTTGGCGCAAACCGCAGGAGGTTTGGTGATATTGATTCGTGCACTGGTTTCACAGTTAAACTCATTGACAATGTTGTCTCAAAGTGCGAATTTTTATCCTCAACAGAAGAAATTTTTTCCTCTTTTCAGATATGGGAGAGATCACACGCAGAGGTCGTTTTGCAAGTGATAAAAAGCGTGTGTGACGAGTCTTAGAGCGCTTACAAAAAGTGAGGACTAGCTGGTCTGATTTTGAAATATGCAGGAGAATATTTTTCAAACGTTTTCAACAAAAAACCAACACTGCTTTGCAGAGAATTTATAGAGATACACTAGTCTGGCAAACAGATCTGATCGACTTATAGAGAAATTTTCATTAGGAATCAGGGGCTTGTCCTTTGCCATTTCTGACAACTAAGCAAACGTCCTTACTTTATGGTAAACACTCTCTCGTACTGCATTTCACACTTAAAATCGAAAATTATCGTAATCTGAAGAGATTTAACCTAGATGGAATTTAGCCCAACGTGTCACTGGTCCCAGGAGGAGTACTTCAAATTTCAAGAGACAAGCTTAAGGATGATCGATCAAAGAATTTTTCTGGGTGGCTTGATTAAAGTAGGGAGATTTTACGGTATCAAAACAATGTAAACGTTCATGGTGGGAAAAAATATATATTAGGAGGATGGGAGGGGGGGGGGGTTGATTTTTGCCCCCATTGGATCATCTCGTCACTTGAAATCCATAGTATTCCCCTGTTGCTCACTGGCATGGTGATTTGCTTCCTTTAATGAAACTTGACTTAGGGAAAAGGGGTACATTTACTATCCAGGTCCCAATTGTTCAAACGTTAGCTAGTAAATAGCACTTTATTCATAAAATGCTTGGGGGGAGGGGGGCTACTCAACAAATGTTTATATGGTGAGGCTCTGCCCCGAGGTCCAACCCCTTACCCTTTTATGTACCATTTTTCATGTAAAAGGCAACCCTTTCACATACCTTCTATTGTGACAAATGGTACCCTTTCACATACCTTGTTTAGATCTTTGCATCCCTTTTAACTGCTGTAAATGCACTGTCTTTTAAAAAGGAATCAATCAAAATAGAACATTTTCTCAACTTTTTTTGGCCATAAATTCATCTGTTAGTCCTTTTGGGCACTTTTACAGACCCAAATCACACATTTACTACCCTTTAATATACTTCAACTAGTTGAAGCCCTACCCTTTTGCTATACCTGAAGCCTGAAAAAGATAGCCCTTTCCGGCAGAGCCTACCCATATATATATAGGCCATCATTGGGAGTTCCCCCTCCCCCAGGGAAATGCTACGACCATTGCATTATTCAGTGGGTGTAGATTTATGCCAGGGATGGATGGAATTATCCATTGTTTGAACAAAAAGTGCCAGATGGTAAGCTTTTTATCCCTTTTAACTAGACCTAAATTACAACCAGTGATCATGACTAGCTGGCTTAGGTAATACTCACTGCTATTCTGCTCACGGATTCCCTAAAACACCTTAGCCCCCTGGACCTCATTTCAGTCATTCCACTTTCCATTTGGTGACAGCAATAATGATTTTCCCACAAGAATTTATGAGGAACTAATTTCACATAACTGTTTCAATTTATATGACCAATCTTCCCCGTTTTACACAGCTAGGAATTTTCTTTGGTACACCAAACCCCAAGAAATAATGAAAGCTTACTGTAAGTTTTTGTATTGTAGAAGGGAAATTATGTTAAAAAGTTACAACCAAAGCTTAAAAAATGGAAGGACATTTAGCTGGGTTCACCATTTTAAGCTTGTATATACAAGAGAATTACCCTAATCATTTCTTCTGGAAGCTAAAAACAAAATCCTAAGTGCATCTATCCATTAATTTGCGTGTTGTTAATCCAGAAAAACTCTACTTTGAGTCATTTTCCCATTGAAGTTAGATTAGATTTACAAAATAGTGGCAAGACAGATGTTAAACTATTAATAACCCTGAAGATGTCAACATCTGAATAAAAAGTCAGTAAAATCCCAAACAACACTTTATGGTACATATCATTCGTGTGGCTTTAATCTTAAAACTCAAAATTCCGATTTTATCAACAAAATAAAAACCAGTTACAAGAATCTGGGACACAGATCCAGAGAAGCAAAGGTCATGTGTAACAGGGAGGGAATAAAATGTGGGTGTGCCTCATTTAAGGCATGTCTTGCAAGTTTGTATATGATGACATATGAGCTTAAAACAAATTAAATTGCACCTGATATTAATTTTAAGAGCAAAAACAGATAGAAAAAAAGGAAATACAGTAGAGCCTGGTAACTCGAACTCTACAGGTGAAACGAAAAACAATTTGACATAGCGAGGTTTCAAGTTAACGGGGTTGATGGCACAATTCAATTTGCCACATTAAAAATTGATAGTTGGTTATTTTTTAGCACTTCAGTGTTTAGGGCACTGTAAATTAAACTTATTAGAGGAGCTAATGGGATGGCATCCACGTGGAGTTACAAGAATCAGAGCTCGAGTTATCGGGGTAAATTTCAGTGAATTTTTGATCAAGGGAAAGGAAATTTAGTTCCAGTTTGCGGGAAAATCGAGGTATCCGAGTTCGAGTTGACCGAGTAAAAATGACTGAAAAGTGAGGTGAAATCCAAGGGAAATAGGACAGGAAGTTCGAGTTATCCGAGTTCGTGTTATTGGAGTTCTACTGTACTTACAATATATGCAAGAGCAGCGATTACCAGTCCCGAGGTCTTAAAAGAAGAAGAAGCAGAATCAGTTCTAACTGTACTGCCGGCAGCTGAGTAGTCGAATTGAGGAACATGATCACCACGGAGAAGCGTGAATTATCGGCGATCTGTCCTTAAATGTTGCTTACTGCTTTTCAGTTACTTCTAACTGTACAGCAGGGTTTAAAAGAAGACCAAACAGGCATCCTTTCCACTTCTTAAGCCTCAGACACTGTTCTCAGTTTCCACGAAGAACCCAGGTAGCCACCATTTTTGTTTTGGAAGGAATAAACCAATGAGAGCGAACGTATGATCGCGCAATGGAATGCACCAATCAGCGATCGTTTTAGTTCGCTGTGTGCCAGGGTCTTCTCTCCTGCCGCCGCCATATTGGAAAGCGAGAAGACCCTGGGGACGAGGTTGAAGGCAAGGTACTTGGTATATATATATTATGCTTGAGTAGAGGTAAAAAATAAATACCAGAAAGCAAGTCCATCTAAGCTTACAGTTATAGTATAACAAAATACAGTAGTCAATAGCAAGTTCATTAAAACTTACATCGTGTTTTCAGGCCAGAACCTCTTCTTCACGTGCATCGCTCTCCGATGATTGAATTCTTGCTTGTTCATCGGAAATTCTAACTTTTTCTTTAACTTCAATCAACCGCATAAATGGTCATGTAATCTTAAGTGTTTTTCTCCCCAAAAAGGCGTGTTTTCCTTTCGAATAAACGAATGAATCGAGAGTTAAAGTTCTCTTGCTCACCATTACGTCCGCCATTCCTAAGTGCACGAACGCTCGAAAGTGGTAGACTGGTTCCATACGCTGATTGGAGAATATTGATCACATGGCCTTAGCGCGCGGAAAATAAAAATGAACGCGAAATGATGCCGCGGCGTGTGTGGGTCCTCGCACCTATAGACCAATAGAATGCGTTTTTATTTCTTCCAATCAAAGTGCGTTACGATCGCGTCTTCTACATGTGCGATGTGCATAAATAATAATAATAATTGATAATAATTTATTATTTGTAAGGCCCAAACTAGCATTTTTAAATATATTTTCAAAATGTGATCAATGAGCCTGCGTAGCAAGCGTTTCCTCTGGAGGTTCGTCTAGAAAACTGGGCCGAAGAGCAAAAAAAAAAATGAATGACGGGGGAGGTGGAGAGGCAATAACTCGATTGGAAACGCTTGCTACGCAGGCTAGTGATCAATAAGATGAATGAAACATTCTAATAGTCCAAAAGTAAGTTTCAGTCGAAGACTGACTGTCACAAAGTTCTGCGTATTCTTATTCAGGAACACGACCAAGCTAGACCCCAAATGAAACCCGGGTCGAACTTGAACATGGTCCCTAGGAATAACTCAACTCCAGGAGGGTTTGCCTACATTTAACAAAGTATAAGGAATAATCGCGATAAAAAAAAAAAATAAGAGAGCTCAAATTCAGCAGGCTTGCTACTTTTGCCCGTTTTGGGTCCATATGGACCCTAGCATATTATTTTTCCTGGACCCATCATGATTCATTAAAGCTTTTAAAATGGTAATTAGCACAATTAACAAGGATCAAGAGAGGATAAAGGGGCTAATCCTCTCTTGCGAGGATAGAGCTTTCCACCGGTACCTCGTATAGTAAATTTTGACCAATTCTGAAAGTTACAGACAAAAACAAGCAACATTTGGCGAAAAAATCCACTACCAATTTTGCCATTCACCCACTGCTCTTTACCGATTAAATTTCTTCCTTTGTTGGAAAGAAAGCCAGCCAACATTTCATGCGAAAGAAGGACGATAACGGGCAAACTGCTTTTAAAAAGATAGGCAAAGGGGAAAAGAACGCGAGAAAAAAATCGAAATAGATTACCTAGGGTCAAGTCTGTTTGTATTTTATTGAGTTGTGAGCCGTTTTTTATATCAAATTAATCAACAAATTATACATCGAAATTACCGGAGCAGAAACACGTGACCTCAGGAGTGACAAGGTGCGACTTATGCATGAAGTAAGAAGGAAATCTTGCGAACATAAATGGTGCATATAATGTTAGCTTGAATGTTACAGATGTA
Source organism: Porites cylindrica (assembly GCA_964035525.1). NCBI lineage: Eukaryota > Metazoa > Cnidaria > Anthozoa > Scleractinia > Poritidae > Porites > Porites cylindrica. The sequence continues at coordinate 57,551,212 of OZ037777.1, read as the reverse complement.
GATCAAACGCTACTTAGGTTAGACGCGAACCTTAGCTCCTGTAACACTTTTCTAATGCTATGTTTACACTATGCCCGATAGCTTTTGCGCCGCCGCACGGAAACCACACCAGATAGGGCTGAACAGATAGGGCTTATGTTTACACAGAAGAACGGTGATTACCGCGTGATTTTTCCTACGGAGCGAAGCTTTGGCCCGCCGATCTCGGATTATAGATGTTCACGCTAAGCGGATATCTTTTCGTGTCGGCAAGAAAAGCTTTCGGGCCGTAGTCTAGTGTGCATGATTATAGCCTAAGTCGCGTCTTAATTCATGTTTAATTAATGCCATTTTTACGGCACGCTCGTAACGTCTTACATAAGATGAATCTTACGTAAGAAGCGTCTTATGTAAGTCGCACACATCTTTTGCCATGAGGTTATCAGATTCATCAGAAATCTGCGGCTTTTGAAACACACACCTGCTGTTGTTTTATGCGCTAGAGACAGTGCTAGGGTTATTCATCTATTGTTTCGTTACCAAATAAAACAACTCATTCTAAGCGGAGCCCTAGCATCTCTTTTTCCTTTATCGTATCAATGACACTATTGTTTAACTGTGTTATACACCCTGCGAAAAAAAAAACTTAAATTACTGGTTGTCGGTACTAGTAACATAATTTATAACTCCGCTTTATAACAGTGTCATTGTACGATAATCGTTTTATAATTACACCTGCAGTAGCTGAGCCGGTGAGTTAAACCGGCATAATAGTTTACATTCCTCGGCGTCACGATTTGGTAGTTAACTGTAGTTCTCACGTCACCGAACCGTTCCCGAAAAGTTACTAAAGTTTGGTAATTTTAGCCGCATATTTAGTTTGTTTCGCTTTCGGCACTATGCAGCATAAGAATTAAGAGGCCTAGGAAAATTAAAGCTCTTACTGTATTTTCAGGAACTTAAGTAGACCATAGATATATTTACCAAAAGGAATTACCTTACGTCTGCAAATTGAGTGGTTTGTTTTATAACGGTCATACTCTAACGATAATCGATTAAAATTGCTGCACGTGCACATGTTAGATCTAAAACCCCTCCAGCATTAGTCATGTTCTAGCCACCTTTGTGGGTTTCTAAGTATTCATAAACTCAGAACTGTTAAACATCATGTTAATTTGTGGGTCTAGAACTGCAGAACGTTTTTGAGAAGGATGATCTGAAAGGGAGGAAGAACAGACTATATCTTACATAAGACTGCAGCGTCTGCGCGAACTTGCTGAAAAAAGCCAACAAACGTTAAATGTGAACCGATTATTACCTTTAACCTATGCTTCTCTGAATTTTTCATCCCGTAAGTTAACTGCTTTGTTTTATCTAGAAGGCCCTTTCTGCATTCGTTTTAAGAGTTTACCGGATAAAATACAACATATTTCGTTTCTCAAATGTGCACCAGCAGACCTTTATTTCATTAATCAAAATGGGGTCACTCAATAATACATGTCAAATGCTAATTAGTAAGCAAGCGGCCTAACTATGAACAACTCTTTTTCAGTCAAAAAACGCTTTTCTTCCGTATAAAGCCCGGCTAAGTATAACTTTCAGGAATTTGGAGTTCTCGCATTTCTACGCACACTACATTAATTATTTTGTACACAGCATTCACTTTGGTGAAACCTGCAGCCAATAAAGACAGCTTAACTGTTATTAACTCTGTCTTTTGCTCTGTGTGTGTATCGTTCAGCTTTCCATCCTCATTTATCCTGCAACATGTGCGTATCTCACTCAGCTTTCCACTTTCGCCTGCGGTGATTTCACTATGCGTCGAAACTGCAACCATAATCATCGCTGGTCTCTACTTCGTCAAAACACGATAACATTCACTGCATCGTCAACCAAATGTATTTCAGGAGATGATGATGTCATGTTTTCGTTGGACTTGATTTAAGCAGGACAGGTGCAGAGCCTCGCCTTAGTGCTGGTTGCCTAAAAAATGTCTTTTCCTCCTTAAGTGGTGACAAAGCAGGAGCGCTACCTCTTCTTCTTTCGAAATCCATTTTCTGTCTCAGTTTAAATTTCTTCTCATTGTTGTTTTCAATCTCCCTAAGATTCTGAAAGATCTCACTAAAGGCCTCTCGCATAGCTTCTTCGTAGCAAAGACTTTTGTTGTGTTTGCTTTTCATCCCCAAGCTTTGTTCTTCACCTAGTAGTTCACGTAGTCGATGTTACGACAAAAGATTGTGAAAACCTCTGCACTGCAAGTCAGCTTAATTCTGAACATTTGAGCTAAGTTTTTCTTATATAAATATAAAGTGCATCCAACCGGATTATAGGCGGTCTTAAGTTTATATCCAATCACATTCCAAACAACTCGTTGACAAAGTCACGGCTAGTGGTTCTTTACAAATGAAAAGTTTGCTGACTCACGAGTCTCTGGGATGCACGTGAAGGAGGTTGAGTCTCTTGTGATATGTATTGTTAGGCCCGGGTCAAGCATTGAACTCTATAGTGCTAATGAATGAGAACAATAGATTTTGCCCATTACTATCACTGCCTTTGTCACATGTGAAGCTCGAAGTTTGACCCGGGTTTAATTTAGCGTGCGTTAGCTTGGTCGTATTCCTGAATAAGAATGCGCAGAACTTTGTGACAAATCTCTTCAACTGAAACTGATTTTTGGACTATTAGAATGCTACATTCATCTTATTGATTACTTATGTCTGACAGTTCTGGATTTTTACCATGCAATGAAAGCCAAAACAAGTCATTTTCAAGGTCGATTATTTAAACGAGGTTTAACTTAGGCCGCGGTTTAAGAAATCTTTGGACTTCCAGATCTCTTGGTTTTAGTGTGTTATCTTAAGTACCGGCTCTCTATTCGGAGCTATATGCTTTCATGAAACCTCTCAAGATAAACGGTGTTTAGATAAAAGTGTTGGGCAAAATGAAAATGCCTTATAAAGCGGTTTTGTTAAACACTACTGGCTAAACTCCGTTTAAATAGTAGTCCTTAGAGCTTATTCCATGCAGCGTAGCCAGCTTTTCGACTAGTTGTAGGCCTGGCTGACTGTCACTTCCACATAATTATCCTAAAAATTGCACGCATGACTTAATAAGCACTTATCTAGGAAGATCGGAGGAAACTGTTTCGGCAGGGTAAGTACGCACTAACCTCACTAACACTTTGAACTCTTAAGTTTTTAAGCTCAACCCAACAATGCACAATTTATTATATACCAGCCGAGTGATCAAGCCAACAATTTGTAGACGTGGGCCTACAGGTCTATGTGCTGGCTACGTCCCTGCACGTATTCATAATCCCAGGCTGGAAGTTATTGCCTTGGAGTGACTTGCAAAGTCCTGATTTCAAGAGTTTTGGAAACGTGCGTGTAAAACAAATCGAATTCAATAAAGAAGCAGCAAGCGATCTCTCGTAAACCCAAGAAAATTCTAAGCAGTCGTCTTCTTTTTTGACTCTGCGTTGCTTGTCTTGTGACGTTATTTGGGCTCCAGGCTTGTGCTTTCATCCTTGTCCCGGGCTTTCTAGCTCTCCAACATATGCTTGGACCGAGGAAACTGAGTTTTTTTTGATGTTTTACGAAAGTGAGACATTTTCTGATTCCTCTCGCGCCATCTCATTTATGAATCCGAAAATTTTACGTTTCCTTTTTTTTACGAAAAATAGCTTAACTTAGGAAGAAAAATGAGAAAATTAAACTTCAGAAAATCGAAGGGAATTTATAAGATAAGTTTCGAAAATTGTAAATGAATGGAACGGTGATCTAGAATTTTTTAGCCGTCCTCAGGTCATAGAAAATTCTAGGCAATATTTGCTTCTCCCTACAGATATTTTACAGAAAACAGTCGCTGGGTGCCGCTGAATATAATCTGCGGAATTTCTACAGGCAGCATAATTTAGCACAATGCTTTCAAGATTTGATAAACATAGGCAATGATAGACATAGGCGTACGGGCAATTTTTTGCCAGGGGGGGCGGTAAACCATTTAACCAAAAAATTCTTGCAAGTTGCCCAAATTTTTACAAAACAGTCGAACAGAAACGAGGGCCATACGATGCAACAACATAGGCCGTACTAGCATATGAAAGTGGCTCGATCCCAGGGGCCCCACTCACATTTTTTAATGACGGGGGGGTCCAAAGGATTTTTTTGGGTCTATGAAAGACGCCGGGATTTTTTTGGGTCGCGAAAACAACAGAGGGATTTTTTGGGGTATTGTATTTTTCATCAGCTCAAATCAACAATAACATAAGCGCAATTTATAGTTTTGTTTTTGACCAAAACCAAAGTTGAAGTTGGCATGTTTTAGCTTTCCAGAAGATAAATAATAAAATTTGCTGATGCAAAAACACTGAGGGATTTTTTTGGGTATGCTAACAAAAGTAAGGATTTTTTGGGGTAGACAAATTCTGAAGTTGGGATTTTTTGGGGGTATAAAATATGAACCTCTGTCGGACCCCCCCGTCATTAAAATATATGAGTGGGGCCCCTGGGGGCTCGATACAGTTTTTCAGGGTCAATACCTGTGAAGTTTTTTTTGAGCATAGACTACGACACCATAAACAAAGATTTGGAAAAATTGCCACCACAGTTGTATTGGATAAAGATGAAAATTTGTTATTATCTGGGTTGCAATAACATCGGAGTTGTCATAGCAACCAAATGATGCCATTACCTATTATACTTGCAGCAACATTTCTCACTGGGAACTGTTCTTCCAAAATCGTTCACGGGAGAATTTTCCTCCAATAGTCGCCTTGATGTTCGTGAAGTTAAAACGGAATATGTAAGAGCGTTGCGGAGATATTTTGGGATAAAGTTTTTATCATTAGAAATACGGTAAAAAAGGAAAATCTTGATGTTTGGCCGTTATCTGTAGAAAACGAAACGCTTTTGAAATGCAATTTCACCTCATAGTACGTAGTTTCAATCTTTTTAAAAACGTGGGTAAAAGATCATGGAGATAGCTCTGGCCAAAAAGGAATTTGAGTATTTAGTATGTATCATGGCGCTCTTGTTAGCGGTTTTGTAAACATTTAGGTCTAATTTAACAAATTAGTGAATAATTTTTAAACCACTCGATAGATTTTTGTAAAAAAAATTACGATTCTTCGCGTAATTCAAACTGAGAATTAGTCAGCCACTTCTTCACTTTCAGACCCATTGCTGATGCTATCTGCCATACACTGTTCTACGAGCGGAGATGATTCTAGAAAGTTGGGCGGAAGTTTATTCTAATCAATTCCCGACTGGAAATAGCCCATTGCAGTACAGTGCCCAATAACAAAAAAAAACCAGCACATAATACCCTTCCCTTACAACCAGAAACTCATTACGTGCTAGGCAATCACTGTCTCGTGTGGATGTAACAGTACTGGATTATTACGCCAACTTCAGGTTAAAATAGAAAATATTTATCTCTTCAAAATAATGATTTAAAAAACACGGAAACGTCTTAAAAAACTGGCTTTGCCCAAATTTTCTCTCGCTGCCCAAAAAATCTGAGTTGCCCAAAATTTGGGGGGGGCTGCAGCCCCCCTCGCCCCCCCGGCCCGTCCGCCTATGATGATAGACAATTGATGAACCAACCCGTGTCCATAATAATTCAGCTACGTTAATTGACAATATCCTATTAAATAGATTTGACTATAATATCACCAGTGGGAATATATTATTTCCAATGTTGGCGATCCCCTTCACAATTCTTTACTCTCCACTCGATCTGTTAAAGAACAAATGTTTAACCGGAAAACAAAAAACCGTGCTTTATAGCTGATCTTTGCGATATCAATTTGGATTGAATGTGCAAAATAACGCAGATCGATCTTTCTTACTTTTTTATAATAAGCTAAACAAAACTTTAAACAAACTGATGCTCCTATCATAACTCTATCCCGTCGAAGAGCAAAACAAATCTCAAAGCCTTGAATCAGATAAGGAAATCAATCAAGGTGAAAAACAATCTTTACTACTCAGGTGATATAGATTTATATAAAATTTTCAGAAAAAAAATTTCAACTCTCTCACGACAAAGTAAGCCACGTGACTGTACTACTATGCCCATTTTAACGAAAATTTGAAAAATATGAAACCGTACTAAGCGTACTAAGAAAAACTCTAAGCCCTGATCTGATCCCCTGACAGTACGTAATAAATATACTGATGATCCAAACAAAATTTCAGATGTTCTTAACATCCATTTTTCTTCTGTTGGTCGCAAATTGGCATCCCTGAAAATACCACCTACTACTTGTAATTTTACGGAGTATCTATCCGGTAATTACAGCGAGTCTTTCTTTTTTAATTCAGTGACTGCCCTCGAAATTGAAAAGGAAACATTTTCCATTCCTCTAAATAAAGCACACGGACTATACTCTTGCCAGTTGCCCAACCAGAATCTTGAGCTCTGCTAAGCACATCATGAATATGCAAAATGACACGTCCCGGTTTCAAACTTCACGGAGTCAGATTACTGAATATATGTTCTTATGTTCTTTCAGGGGCACCCAACGAGAATATAGTTCAAAACCACTAAACATAGCATTGTTAAACGTATTTTAGAATTTAAACGGTAGATAAAGGCATATTTTTATCCCCTAAAAATTTTTCATCTGTTCGGATTTCCTAGCTGAAAGTCTAGTGATCCGAAAACTATAGGGATCAAACCTTACCTTTTCGAAAATTTCAGCCAGAAAAAAGGCTCCCGAAAATTCTAGGAGACCTTTTTAGGGTAAAAATCCGTTAAAAATAGGCAGTTATACCATTTTTTAAATGTTCGAAAATCCTAGGAGAGGCAGGCAAGCAACAAGTTTTACAACAAATGTTTCGAAAATTCTAGATCTCAAATCGTCTTCCGAACAGATATTTTTCCGAAAATTGTCCTTGGGTGCCCCTGTTCTTTGCGTCATTTTAAATTTGAACTCGTGAAATGCTTCTATGACGCTAACTTACTGCCCGGCGACAAATAAAGGCTTCTAGTCGGCTTTTGAATAATTTTTTCTTGTTATTTTATAAGTAGTAGAATGGGTTGATTTTTTTTGCTAACGCGGTTTCAAAAAGGGTTTCAAGTTGTACTGATCCAGGTCGACAACTGTGAGATCCGGCACCGCACCACTCAACGCTTTGTTGTTGTAGATTTAATATTTTATTTTAAACCTGATATTGCACTGATATATCCACTGACCAGTATCACATTACCGTATGGTGGGCTTAGGGGTTAGACCCATTTGAAATTATCCGCTGACAAGTTACCAGTTTTCAACTGATCGCAGGCTCAACTCCAAGTGGATTTCTTTGCCATGGTCACAAGGTTGTTGTTTGTTGAAGTGACCTATAAATTTATTAATGGGAGTTTCGCCTTTGGCCTTGGATAAATCTATATGTTTTATCATTCGGGCAGCTAAAAACGGTATAGCCCTAGTTTGGGTTAAATAAACCCAACAAGACTGCCACAGGCTGCCACCGATAATGGAATTAAATGACCAAGGACTGAATCATTAAAGAGCAAAGAGCAACATGAAAGATTGCCAGGGGCACCCAACGACGATTTCCTCCTAAATACACTGTTAACCCTTTTTAGGTTATCCAGAGGACTTTTAGATATCTAGAAATACATTCTGAGCGACACTTTGGCGGAAAGGTAGTATCTGTTCCGTCATCAAAGCCAACTCGAGTCTTTGCGCAATTACAAGGACTTAAGTGTTATTTTCCCGAAAACTGATGCTGCATGCAATTTAATGCTTCAAGAAGGTGAAAACTTTTCTGATTCCTTTCTCCATCACATTTATTAATTTTCGAATCCAAAAATTTTAGGTTTTTCTTTTTCTACAAAATATAGCTTATCACGGGGCGGTAACCTGGGGAGGAAAATGTGAAAGATTAAACTTCAGAAAATCGTAAGGAAAATCGAAAATCAGCCGTGAAAATCGAAAATCAGTGGAGCGGTAAGCTGGAAATTTTAAGCCGCCCTTTAGACATATATAGAAACTTCTAAGCAATATTTGCTTCTTCGAACAGATATTTTACAGAAAACAATCGGTGGGTGCCCCTGAAAAAGTGGGCTTATAAACTGGAGAAGCAGACGGGAGAATACTGCTATCTCTACTTAAAGATAAACAGGAGGAGACATTAAACTGCCTTCATAGCTTCATTTTAGGGACCAGTCATAATTGAAGTTGGAGGGGGTGGTGGGGGGGGGGGGGTAGGGGTGGATGAGAAATTGGAGGGCCTTCAATTTTTTTTGGATTGAACATGGGGGGCCTTAAAATGCCAAAAGGTGACCTTGGGGGGTCTTCAAGTTTCTTTTAAGTAGCATCCCTACTGAGCAGCATGATGTGATTCAGTTTTACACAAGTCTTATATTGTGTAATACTAAAACAATTTCATCAGTATTTTGACAAAAGAGATCCTGATGACTGGCAGCCAAGGGCTCAGTTGAAACGCTTATTTAATTCATCAGAAATAATCCTCAATGATACAGATGCCATAAGAGAATATGCAACAAAGTTCGCTGTTGATGAAAAATACGTGCGTTCATATCTGGAGCACCTGACAACACTGAGACTCAAAGAATCCATCAGGTCGACTCAGAGGCAAACCGACAAAAGCAAACGAGACCTAAAAACATAAAATGAATATGACTGGCTAGACATGTCTCTAAAACGAATATTGCAACAACTAACTGTCAGAGAAGTTGAGAAATATGTAACTGCCCATGGGCTTGGCAAGTATGGTAAAAAAAGTGACAAAATAAAAACCATCAGCTGCCATGTACTGCGAAACAATGAGCTTAATTCTATAAAAGAGAAACAGTTGGAAATGGCAGACTCCATGTCCTATGCTGACCAGCAAGATGGCGAATCACTCTCAGATGACGACTGTGTAGTTGGCACATTCGGAAGTGACAGTGAGTAAGAACGCTAACGTAAAGAAAATCTTATTTGTTATTACCATTTGGGTATTATGTAAGAAAGGGGGGCCCTTACATCTTTTAACATGATTGAAGGGGGGGTACCTAAAAAACATGCGTGCTATTGAGTAGGGGTCTGGAAATAATTTGGGATAAAAAACAATTTCTCCTCCCCCCCCCCCCCCCCCCCCCTCCAACTTAAATTATGACTGGTCCCTTAGTCATGATCACTCTTATATTCGGCTCACGTGCGTTACGGAGACGCCTTCTAGTGAACACGCGAAACAGTAAACTTTTTATTTCTAAAGAACTATTGACCGTGACTTTGTCAAAGTGCAGTTTGAAATGTGATTGGCTACAAACTATAAGAGGCCTATTAGCCGGTTAAGTGATCCTTATGTTTAAATTTTGAAATACTTAGCTCAAAAGTTCAGAATTAGGCCGGCTTTCAGCTCAGAAGGTTTTCACACGTTTCAGCTGCCGTGTACGTGGAGAGCTGCACGAAGACCAGAGGGATGAAAAGCAAAAACACGAAAGGTGTAAGTTACGAAGAAGCCATGAAAGAGGCCTTTGTCGAGATCTTCCAGAATCTTAAAGAAATTGAAAAGGACACTGAGAAGAAACTGAGACTGAAAATAGATTTCGAGAGAAGAAGAGGCAGCGCTCCTTCTACTCTAGTACTTAGAGATGGAACAAAAGTTTTTACGAAACCAAGAGAGACAATCACAAGACAAATCTCTGCACCCGTGCAACCCAACTCATTTCCTAACACGACAGACATGAAAAGAAAATTCCATTCGCCTCCATCACCGGCTGAAATTAAGTTGTCGACGATGCTGTGGTTATAAACCGTGTGTTGAACAGGAGACAGCGTGAATTATTGATCACGACGACGCAGAAAGCACTGCAGAATAAACTAAGGCGGAAAATATTGGCTTTAAGACAAATGTACAAGGCCGAAAGCTGGAAAAATCCAGACCCACAAGATAAAAAGAAGGAGTGAAAAACTTTTAAACTGCTTTCACTGGCTACAGATATATTCTCACTGACGGCCATGGTGTGTTGCTTCAGTGTAGAACTACAAGACAGAAAACTTAATCCGCGATTGATGTTAGTTTTTACTCAGCTCTGCGCGAAGATACGAACGATTTTAGTACTACTCTGTAGGTACACTGTGCTAAATTGCTCTCCCGTTTATGCTTTCAATGATGTAGGGCAAAGTTTAAACGGTGCCCCAAATCAATCATTATAGAACTATAGAACCGGAAATAACGAACAACATTTCTGTGATTGAATACGACTGTTTCTGTGGTCGAGTTCTTCCCGGCCGTAATCTATGTGGACTGACCCCATCTTGTGAAGGCAACTGATTAACTATAAATAGACATATCTGTTATGAACAAATTCTGTTTTAAGTTTATTTTAAAAATATACAGAACGAGATTTTATATATCTAAATAAAAGAAATTATTGTTCTCGAACTTGCACGATCACTGAGTCCAAAGTACTGAAATATGATTTTCCCAGGCACTTTACTTGGAACCGCCCGCCCCTGTTCAAAGCGACCACCAAACTGCGAATGTTAGGTCGGGCTGCTTGTGGGTCTGACTGTAGTTAATTCAGCGACAACTGAAGACTGTCAAATATTTATAGCTACATTGAAGCTATAAACTATAAGTAAAAATAAGCGTTGTATATACCTCCAACTGAAGACTTGGGGGTTAAACTCCACAACACCTTACGTCATAGTGAAGTTGCGTGCAACAAGGCACAAAAAAACTAAACACCGTGACATCAGTCTTTTGTGATTACAACACCATCCCCTTTGATGCGTAATTCTTTAATTCTTTCTCTCTATACTTAGTAAAAAGAATTAAGAGTCAGGGTCATAATAATTGTGATAAAAAAATAAACTTCTGCCAGCGAGCTCCTTCTATTCATTAACACTTCCTGTAAAAGTCAAACAGTTTCACAAGGTAGAGATTTCAATAATTTATCCTGATCTCCTAAAGTTGTCTGAAATTGTTAGGCTTATAAAAATAATTATCCCTTTTGAGAAAGTTTCTTTTTGTTTCCCCTTTTTAACTACAGAAACCCACTAAGGCGGTCTTGCTAAGACGGGAAAGGACATTGCTTGTTGGTTCGAGATCTAAGACGTGCAGTAATGTTAATTGTTAATCGATAGAGGATGACGGTTACCAAAATAAACCGCTTGTCGTGTAAAGTGCTCCAGGGGAAGTAATTCTGAGATCTGGCCGAAATCTTTTAGTTCTTCGAAAAATACGGTCAGAAATTTGCTAGTTTTATATTCTTACGTAGGTCGCTAGTGCCAACTAAAACACGCTCATTATCAATCTATGAAATAATCGATAGAAACTTTTCCTTAAAAGCTCGGTGCTAAGTCAAAGTTAAATCCCGCTAAATATTATTACGTTAAATCAATGCTATACCATGTTAACAGGTATTTTTGATTAAATTGCAATGACTTTGTTGAGGTGATGCTATGACTTATAAGTATTATCAAATACAAACCATTAAGAACTATTTTTACGAAGTGTGTTTTTCCCCTGCCAAGTTTGAAGTCACGTGTTTATGCTTGGTTAATCTAGCGACAAGGAAGCTTGTGTCATGTTGATTTTATTTCAGAGAGAAGTTATGCTGCAAATAGGTCAAATCAATCAAAAAATTATACATTTGCATTCAGAACTCTGAAATAAGCCGATTAGGTCTTAAATAAGCTTTCAATAGGAAAAATATTGACTTTATTTATGAGAAGATCAAACAGACATTGAGGAACTTTAAACAAAGGGGGTTCTGTCATAGTCCAGTTTCGATCCAGTTGACTATAAAAAGAAGACTAACAATTGACAACGATTTCAATTTGATTATAACAAAACGTATGTTAACATAATTATATTGCGCAAAATGTCTTTTGGCATTAACGAAGGTCCGAGAAAAGGCGTTGAAACCCGCCCATTCTTATAACTGCATAGATAATTAAATAAGGCAAATCCGTTAACCAAACCAAATTTTCGTTTGTCACTGCAAACCGGCAGATGCTGAATGGACCACAACGCGAACAAGTTCATTATTAAAAACCAACACCGCATTAATTTACCTCGGAGGGTAAATGCTATCTTCAATTTGCGTTATAATGACGTATTGGGAAGACCACCTTAGTTTTTCCCAAGTCTTATTATACTTGAAACCTATGTAGCAAACGTCAGTTTCAGTGCCAGTTAGTTAGAGAAACTTCCTTCTTGGAAGTAGAGCGAGGAGGAGGGAGGCGGTCACCAAAAAAAAATTGAAAGAAAAAAAACGAAAACTGTGCCAGTTTCCCCCCCTCTTGCAGCTAGTAGCTACATTGCGGAGAGACCAGAAAAAAGAGATCGCACGTCAGCTTTGAGAGCACATTATGCACCTGCTTCAGTCTACTTTTGATCTCACCTCGCCTACCGAGATCAATTAGGGAGCTTTAGCATCGACGACGGCAGCGGCAGCTGCAGCGAAAACGTCAGGTTTAAAATGAATTCCCGTTTTTTCAGTCCTTGTCGAGTTTATTCCAATTTGCTGAAAATGGCAAGTGTAGGCGAATTACCCTGGAGTTGATTTCTTGGGGACCGCACTCAAGTTTAGAGAGAGAGAAAGAGATTCGTTGTCGCTCATTTACGTCCTCCATAAAACTTGCAATTAGAAATTTTCACGTCGTAGTCGTGCATAAGGACGGTGAAGAAATGTACAAAACAGCGTGATGCACGTGCAAAGTTGTTGTTTAGCGTAATAAACCTAATGCTTCTTTGACGTCCTGGTTGCCGTCGCTGTCGTCGTTGCTAAAGCTCCCTAATGACGTGACGGCACAAGTCAAAGGGTCCATGACACCGGGGCCTTAGTGCCATGTTCTTTTCGTCCCCTTCCAACTGATGTGTAAGGATAAAGAAGACAAGGCCAACGCATTGACGTCACCACCCAAAGAAAGGAAACTCTTTTAGACCTTCTCCCTACCTGGCCTGGGGCCAGGTTCCCCAGCGGGGAAAAAAGGCAAAAAAAGGGGTCAAATAGGAAAAATATTGGCGAGCGAAGCGAGCCTAGCGGTGGTCTGGGGAGGGGGAAAGCGCCGCCGCCTCTTTCCCCGCCCCAGGCTACCTCTCGGTTCGCTTCGCTCGCCAATTTTTTTTTTCCTTTTTCCCCCAATGCGGAACCTAGTCTCAAGCTACTCAGCTCCCTACCGTTTCCTCCTTCAATCCCCGTCATTTTTTTTTGTTTTTTTGGTCTCGTCTGTCGAACTTCTCAACGAACTCACCCGGAGACGCTTGTTACGCAGCAGAGAAACTGATGGTCAGGAGAAACCTGCATTATCATTTAAAAAAATATGAAAATGGTGCCCGCCATTGTATTTTCAATTTAGTTCACCTCATTGCGCACCAGACTCTTGAACCTTTTTCATCAAAACATTTTGCTGTCGAAGACTACTATCCTATCACTTTGTCATGGTGTTGTTAAGTAGCCATTACTTATCGAGACCAGTGTGCCTCTGCTGAGGTTTTTGAACTGATTCATCGATTCGCGAAGTGTATAGTGACTTGGTGGAGCTTGTCATGGCACACAAATACTGGCCCTCTCGATCGTTGGCGCCACCGATTCCGCAAGGCTCTATGGGAATACTGTAATGCTACTGTAAAATTACTTAGAATACCCTGACAGAAACCGAAAATGTGCCAGGAGACTGTTTCTCTTACACTTATCAACTGACATGGAAACGATCGAGTGTTCTAAGGCTACAAGTCTCTGGCCAGCTGTTTCTTACGGACAAGTCACCCGGCAAGGACTCGGCTTTACGCACTTATACAATGGAACTGAAAATCTTTTATTCCAGTAAAAAGGCGAATTGAAAACGGCACTTAAGGTTTGTAACTACGGTCTTTAAGCTCGTGAAACAGAATGCTAGATATAAGTATTTCTTTGAAGCATGTCAGGGTAATGATTTAAGGGCAAGATAAGAACTCCCATTGTGATTTATTAACAAAAGAAGTAAGTGCAAAGTCAGCTGAAAAATAACTAAATCATGCTGACGGGCCCATTTTGCAGGGTCGATGAGTTTAATTTGGCTTATGGAATTTGCCTAGTTTGCAAGGCTATTATTGAAATCAACATAGAAAACAAAGAGGAATAGATTAAACGTGCGGTGAGATTTGTAGTCGACAACTGTAATTTCTTATATAGGGACAAAAAGGCTTATGAAAGTTGCCAAGTCATACTTTTCAGCCTAACAACAAGATATGAGTATAAGATAGAACAACTGAGCCCGCAAAGGGATACCATCCTAACTCGCAAACATTAAGCGGACTATGTCACCGTGGCGCAGAAACGGACTCTGGCGAAGTGGTGGATAGTTCCTTCTAATACGGCTTTCACAATAAACACGGGTCCCTTCAGCGGCTTGCTAAGAAAGTTGAGAGGCCTTTTAGCAGTTTCAAATCCCATAATGGCTTGTTTTTCTTGCCTGTTAGTGTTTCAATTGTTGATCAATAGAATTAGAGTTTTATCTGATAAACAGATACCAAAAGTTGGTCACAAAAACGGAAACTGGTTTTTCATTGAAAATTAAAGTTAAAGTCAAAATGAGCTATTTTAATGCTAAGGTTGGCACTACGGCAAAAATGCACTGTTATCTCAGGGTACCTTAATAAGTTTTCAACGTTTTTGTAAATTTCTAGTCTTTCTTCAATGGCAGTACTATATATTTTACGCTTAAGGAAAAAGTGCCTTTGAAATTTAAATTTAAACGAAATTGGTTAGTGGATAGCAGCGTAATAGGCTCCTGCTGACGATTAATTAGTACTTTGTATGCATCGTGAGAACAAGTTGTGGTCACTTGGTTTGAAAACGGGAGCTTGCCTAAAATGTATCGCCTAAAAACAATGATGTGGCGAATGAGCGTAGTACTTGCGGACAAGATTTTCTTTTTTTCAGCGGGGGGTGGGGGTGGGGGGGGCGAGATATGTCAATCGTCCTCCCCATGGTCTGTCTTAAAACAGATTAACCTGCGATCAGGCGATTTTTTTTTTCGCAGGTTAAAAACGGATTGGTGGCAGCTCGCTATAGACACAGCAGCAAGCCATCCAAGATCAATAAGTATTAATGTGCAATATATGGCGGGAGTACTAATACTGTAACAATACATTTTGGTGTTGCCTTGTTTTTAAACTCAGGGGTAGCAGACTGACGAACGACTCGACGTCTATAAAAGTATAAGGTTTTATTCCCTTTGCTGGGAAGCTTATTCAGTATAGTGAATAAGCGTCAAAATATGTCGAGGCACTTTTTTCACCAACCAACTGAACATCTATGGAGTAACCGATTACGATAGAAATGAAAATTCATTCCCAGGTCCGTTTTTCCCATTTTCCTGCTAAATGGACAAACCATCTTTTCACATGGAGATGACTTGGAGATTTGCTATTAATATATAAAAGAAAAACAATACCGTAAAATTTATTTCTTCAGCAACCCAGGTCCTCTACGTACCAGACAATTTCAAGTGCCAAACTACCCACTACACCACGGGGGAAAACGACAGGCAATCCGCTGTTAGTAGGCTGTTATGATGTCACTTAAAAAATCAAAATCGCTCGATCAATCTCGATCGATCTGCTGAGTATTGTAATAAAACACGCAAAGATTAACACAACTCGTTATCACGTTTTAATATCACGTTATATGACTTAAATCGGCCCCAGGCTTCTAATTCTCCCAGTCTCTCTTCGTTTCTTCTTAACATGGCTTTCTTTAAGGACTGACATTAAGCGATACCAATGTCTTTTACATCAAATTATTGGTATTGTGTCCTAAACTCCTTATTACTGATACCAAAATCTCTAATTACTCCATCCCGCTTAAGCGAGGAGATGAGTACCCAAGCACATTTCGTGTAAGGGTTTCCCCGGCGCCTCGGGCTTCAATGCGCGTGTAAAGCAAGTTTCAGGTTTGCATTGATTCTAACCTCTTCAAACCAGTTGCGATGCTCGGCAGCCAGTACATATATTTCCTTCGTATTTTTATTGGTTCATAAGCCTGCATCCGCCTTGTGATTTGTAAACAACTAACTCAGTTGAAAAGCTGGCTCTTATACATGCTTGAAATATCTCAAACTCCTTTTCAAGTGTCTCTTTTCTGGATCAATGCTTATGAAATTAATGGTGCTAGCTCTTTAGCTGAAAGAACCGAATCCAAAATTCTAATAAAGCTACTTTACTTTAAAAGCGCTTCGCGTGAAGACATAAATAGAGCTTCACAGTCGCGAATGTTTAGTGACCCCATATACTTGATCCATATTACTTATGACACTAGAACTTTATACAAAAGGCAGTGATATTGATACAAACAAAGGAACAAAGAGAAAATAACAGAGTTCTTAAGCAGCGGCCCACGCAAATATTGCAAACATTTTCTAGCCTTACTTTTAGACACGTAGTTTGTCCACTTCTAAATCAGATGGTCTCGTTAGTCGCCGGCTGTTTTTTTTCTCACTCTTACAAGGGTTAGTGAAAAACTTCCTAAACAATCACAGATTACAACGTCATTAAACTGTCATATAACTATGACTTTGCATTTTATTGTTAAGTTATACCCCTTCATGGAATTACTAATATTGATTTAATCACAACTATCTTGCAAGAAAGAATGAATAAACTTTTCGTCGTCCACCATCCATATTTAAGTTTAGTATAATTTATGTGAGCACGTAATAGTCAGAACTCAGTTGAGTTTCTAATTTGCTTCCATTCCTTGTAGTACTTCACGTCAACATTAAGTTAAGTAGGTGGGTGATTGTAACTTTCAAAATAATTGATTTTGAAGTTAATCATGGTCAGCAGGAGGTGAATACTGGCGTTCTTTCCTGAGTTGCTGATTATAGATCATTACAAGGTGGAATCTAACTTCAACCAGGAAACGCGCCCGAAGTGTAAAAGAAGGTTAGAATACTAGGAACCGCATATCGTTTCTGTCGGTTTATTTTACAATTCCGTCACTTTCCTAAATTTTTTCGTTCACCATTGTCTTGTTAACCAGGGCCTGTTTTCGTTCTTGCAAGGCCGGGCAGCCGATGAAAAATTTTTAGGCCCAACATTCTCCAGCCACAGTTGCAAGTTTGTACGGTTTTAGCATTGTCTTCATAACTCGCCTTGTGATTACATGTCTACAACATTTGAGGAATCACGGTTGTACAATATCGGTACTGAACAGTTTTTTTACACAGCGAAAAAGTCAATTTAAGGTATGTACTTAAATCTCCTCTTCTTCTTCCCAGCATGGCAAGAGCCACTGCATTGTCGATAGAGTTTGCTTGGATGGCAGTGGCGGCGCTGGAGACGCTGTTGCTGAAACCTCTTCCGTAAAACTCGGTTTGGGTCGCACAGGTGTAGAAAATTTTCTCGTCAGTTCTTCTTTTGTGTTCGCTAAAATCGCTGTTTCTTGTCTAAGTGCTGAGGCTGGAGCGCTACCTCTTCTTCTTTCAAAATCTACACTTTGTTTCGTCTTTTTTAAGTTAATGTCCTTGTCAATCTCCTTGAAATTCTCAAAGATCTCCATGAATGCTTCCTTCATTGCCTTGTCATAATTGGTTTCTTTCTTTAATCGACCGCCTTTTACTTGTTTACCGTTCTTCATGGCAAACGTAGGCGAGTAAAACAGAAGTATGTTAAATTGGCAGTGAAACACTTTATAATAGGAGCGCACTAAGATCGCGAATGCTTCTTTCAATGAAGTACGTGTAATTTGATGTTTTCAACTACCAATCATAAAGCGCGCTTCTGTTTATAATTAACGGCTTGCGACGTCAGCAAAACAGTCTTTCTTTTGCATGCAAACTTAGTTAAGAAACTCTTTGTCCAAGAACGTTCCGTTTCAATACGTACCGCAACAAAGAACTGCTAATTAACGCCCACTGAGCTTTATGCTCTAAAGCACGTCAACTGTAATCACGACATAGCTAGTAAGATCTAAGATCTTTCTCTGCAGTCTGTAGCACCGAATCACGAACGTACCCTTAAGACGTAAACGTGAATTTTGCCCTCAGTCTATTTTAACCTTATTGGTTGTTGGACAGCACAGTTCAATTTCTTCAATATCCTCACCCAGCTGAATGAATAAGGAGGGGATTCACTCGTTTCGTACGGACGTAAGGCCTATTCGTGTGAAAAAATTGTGGTTTCAAAAATATCTGGATTCGTGTGGAAGGGGCCTTCATTCGACTATTATACAAAGAAAAAATGTAGTGAATTACCCTAAACATTTCCGGGTGGGTTTATGACGGTGTCCTAATGCCGACAATTTTACCACTTAGTAAGATTAATTATTTGGTACTAAGTTAAAAAAGCTCTTGAAAAATAGACAATCATGAATCTCGAGTAGTAATGAATTACCCGTTTGCTCGTTGTAGTGCCGGTCAATTAAGTAAAGTTACTGAAATTCGAAATGACTTTGCTTTACTGAAGTGGTTACAGTTATTTGTTTGTTGGTTCGATATATGTCAGTTCGGTTTGTAGTAATGATTGCTTCGTATTGGCTTAAATTCTCTGAAGAAAGAAGACTCTCCAAACCCGAAAACTTATGAAAAAGTGTATTCTTTCTTTGCCTTTTTCAGTAGTACTGCATTTGGCCGCGGTAAATTGTTTTTAATGAACTTTTCCAACTATAATGGAAAACCGCCTTTAAAACTCCGTCCACCTTTTTTTCCTCTTGTTATGCATGTATTGTTTCCACTTACGTATACCACAGGAAAGCGTGCAACACGCGTTTCTTGGCGGTACACGTTTTGTCTGCTAAACTTGTTTCAATGATGTTAAATTTTAGTCTCCTAGTTAATGAAATTCTGTTAACTCATTACAAACAAAGGCAGGTTTTTAGAAACTACGCCACTGAAATTAGAAAAGTTAAAGTATAACGTCACAGCTCGTTGAACAAGCACCAGTGCCGAGAGTTGTCTGAGTGGAAGTCACATTTGATAATTCTAAATTCTTTATGGTTAAGTAACGAAACGCTTCTAAGTAATTAACTGCTTCTTAATTATTCATTATTAATAACTATATCATAGTCCATAATAAGTCCATAATATAAAATGCACATCACGTCATATGAATACAGACGTGAATATGGAACATTGTACAACACCCATATGGCGAGATTTCGAGTGAAGCACGTACCAAAAGAAATAATCCCTGTAGTGAGAACTACATATATTATTCATGAACTTAATCCCCAGAGATCTAAATGGGTTTTATATAAAGTTCGCTTGGTTCGTTGGACGTTGACCACGTTGGGTCAAGCTTCAATGACCCACTAGCATTGATCAGACCCAAATTACTCGAGTTACAAATTCAGTCGGCAAACAGACAAAAAAAGAGCTGTTTTTTGCAAGATATTATCAGACAATTTCTTTTAAATGGAGTTGCCTTTTGCCCCGATAACAGATAAAATTTCATATCAAAAGTGTGCATCATAACTTGCACGATGGTATCTAAGCAAACTTTGGGGTGTGCGTGATTTACTGCATTTTTTTCCAAAACCTCGTCACTCAAGCGGTATATTTTGTATCTTGCGGTTTTATTACTTAAAATTGCTTTAAGACTTAAAGCTCAGACGCTTTGTAACCAACACCTGTCTAAGCTATTCATAAGTAAACACTGATTGTGACTTTGACGTGCAAGAGAAAAGCTCATTAGCTCCGAGGAATGGGATTAAAGTCTAAATACGGATTGTGGTAGTGCACTTTGACGCATCATTCGCATAATGGACGCCATGCACAAGCTATACGAGAAAGGGACCACCACTTTTGATTACGAGAAAGAGATGGAGCGAGCTCTTAGCACGATATTTCGCAACCTTCGAGGAATGGAAGAAATGAGATTTCGTGTTGCTTCAACAAGGAGTCAATCTAATCCTGATATACTTAGTAATGCGTGTTTGCAGTCAGAGCCAAATTGCATTGAATCGCAACAGAACTTTGCTGAAATCAGCCAAGAACAAGTTGAAAAAGAACAGACTGCAACCAGTAATATTCAAGTGAAGTCCAAACGGCGGTTGCCTAATGTACCGCAAGTAGCAAAACATAGAGGTGATCTTAGCTGAGTAACGCCGAAGTTGGAAATCGTCTTAATTATCTGAGTTATGAAGTGGTCTTCAAAAAGGGGCAAATTTCACCGATAATCGGTCGAAGTAATGAAATCTATACCCTGTAGTCTTGGAGAACAAGACACAAGAGACGACGTTTATCGCCAAATGACTCAAGACTCTTCTTCAGGTGGTGTTTCTGATAATTTGCAACAGGTCATCCCGGTGGTTCTTATCATGGATTAGAAAAAGTTATCTCTTAGTTTTGAACCCGAAAAGTTGCGCAGCTGCCGATCCAAGACGGATAAAGTGATTTTTCTTTTCTTTCGTTAAGAAGCCATAGTCATAAATATAAGCCGAGGACCATGGCAAATCTTGGTACGTGAAAGAATTTTGGTCGGCAGACAGTCACAAAATATTTAAAAAATTGCCCAGTAGTTACGATGATTAATTAACCCGCACAAGAGTGTAAGGATGTTTGCGGTCAATCAACGTTTAATGAAAAAACATTGGCTAAGTCAACACCCAATGAGTTGTATAAACTGTATAATTATTGTAAATAATGTACGTAATAAATTTTATGTCAAACCAACATTAACAGGAAACATTTTCTGTGGGTTACTTTACGTAACATAGCTTCTGTCTTTTTGTTCGGTTATCTTTCTTTCGACTGTTCTTCAGTACTGATCGATATCTTAGTTATCTAAAGCATTCAACGATCTGCGGACGGACACAAGACTTAATTGAGTACTAAGTAAATGCGGAAACGAAACCACTCTAGTGTTTACATGAAATGCGACAGCTGACAAGGACATTTTGACGCACGTTGCTATCGGTCTATTGTAAATTGAAAGAATGATTATTTTTCATAAAGATATCAGTTCTTAAACATTTGATTGTAAGTAATCATGCCAGCAAAAAATGAAAAGAAGTTAATCAGTCGAATTTTATTGGCAAACACTGTACAACACACCGGGGGTCACGTATTAGACTTTTAAGTCTAATAATATAAGTTGCCTCAAGCAACATGCTGAGAGTTTCTGAATGAAAACTATGAATGGTGTGACCTCTTTAGTACGTTTAGATTGGAAGCGAGCAGGCTCCTTATTGGGGAAAAAGGGCGAATAGCGGGACAAGTGCGCAAATAGCCTGCGACAATCTTGGACAAAATAAAATGGAACAGTAAACCCCGCTTCCCCCCAAATCAAGGATGAAGCCGCGCGAAGGCCAAAAACGCGCCATTTTCCCATCCTTGATTTGGGGGGGGGGGGGGGGGGGGGGGTCTAAGTTTTCCATTTATTTTGTCCTAGATTGTCCAAGATTGCAATCTTGGACAAAGTAAAATGGAACAGCAAACCCCCATCCCCCCCAAATCAAGGATGAAACCGCGCGAAGGCCAAAAACGCGCCATTTTCCCATCCTTGATTTGGGGGGGGGGGGGGGGGGGCGGGGAGGGGGGTCTAGGTTTTCCATTTATTTTGTCCAAGATTGTAGCTAGCAAGCTCTCCAATAGCCCACCTTCGATGTATTAAAAATCTAACATGACTCCGAGGCTTTGGGGTCAAAATTGCAAATTTTTCACGACTCCATTGTCTCGCAATTCCCAGAAGAGACTTGAGAACCAAACCAAATATAAAAAAAAATGACCAGAAAGTCTGGGAGTCATGTTAGAATTTTAATGTAGAACGTGGGCTATTATGGCGAACTAAGCGAGTCGCGCTCCACGCACTTGCTTGTCCTTTCGCGTGTTGCTCTCGCGTGATTTCTCGCGACTCCCGCAAATGGAAAGCTTGTTCGCAGGCTAGCGCGTAAAGAAAACGGCGAACAGAGCGGGGGGATTACATTGAGAAAGGAAAGGCTCGCTTCACTCGCCGACGTTTTGCGTTTTGCCTACCAAGGAGCCTGGTCTCAGGCCACAGACGTTTGTTTTTTTCTGTTTAAACCCTGTACGACACTGATGAAATAACTGAGGGATTTTCTTCGAATTTTATACAGTCAAACCCGTAGCGACACCCCCGTGGAATGTACAAATGGCTACTCAAAAGCGATTGGGTGACTGTTCTGTTTACAGTGAGTTACTAAGAATGGGGAAACGCTGTCAACTGGGAGGTACAGGACTCACAGCCTAGTCAGGATTTTCAATGCGTAAGCGCAAAGGAAATAACACTGTAAGTGTAACAGCTGTTTCGCCAACTTTATAGGTTCATTGGCATAAATTAGGTTATGTCAGCTAGGTGCCCCTTAAGGCTAAACGAGTGTAAATTAAAGCACTTCTTTAACTGTCAGCTCCACACAACACTTGTGGGAGTGTGAAGGTGGGAACCGAACGGCAACTCTCCCACGGCATGTGCTGGAAAGTTAAGAATTCCCTGTGACTGGCCGCTTATAGAGCTTGCAGCGTAATATTAAATTGGGCTAAATGGGTTATCAAGGCAGTCCCACCGCTTTCCCTATTCTTGCACTGTATTCGTAAAGTATTATCTTTTAAAAGAACCGTGAACTGAAAATTTTGATTTAAACCTATCCTGGCTCTTTTCTATTTCAAACCAACTAAAGGCAAGAAGGCTAATCCCGTACGTAGAGCGCGTGTTGAGCAAAATCTTGAACGAGGTAGACTGGTTACCAGTAGTCCTTATCAGTGATTGGTGAATCTTGATCACATGACTGTTAACCCTGCCATATTTCAAAATGGCGGACGGAGGAGAAAGACCGAGCAGTGTTAATTCGGAATTACTTGACTCGAAGATCTCAAGTACTTTATATGAGGTAATCAAAAAAACAACATTTATCGATTTTTCCAGGTTAAGACGTGCTAATTTCACTTTGTTTCTCCAGATAAGAGAATTAGAAGTTGCCAACCACGAGCTCGGATGCCTACATGCAAAAAGTGTAAGACTACTTAAAATAGTATAGCATCATCGGCTTACCCTAGGGGTAGGACCCTGGGTCACACAGGGAGATGGTAAAATGGGTAGAGCAAAGTCAAGACTTTTCATCAGGGGTTGGGGAAGTAACAAGACAAAATCACTTTGGTCACGTGCTTCTCGAAGAATATTCCCCTAATGTCTACACCTTGGACATACCATTTTTTTACACCCTCCTCCCTCCCTCCCTCCTAAAGATGGCTGGAATTCGGGGGGCGCCCTTTGAAGAATGAAATCCGAAGGGTGAATCTTCTGTCAGGGTAAAGGTGAGCTGCTGAGGGCTCAAAATCCTGACCCTGTTTAGGACAAAAAACAAAATGGAAACCGTCTTATTTGAAGTCATTTATTGGCTCCAATTGCAATTAATTTAATTTAATTTATTTTAATTTATTTCATTTTCACTGAAGAAAAGAAAACTTAGCTAAATTACATAAGAGAACAATTAACTACATACTAGAAAAAAAAATTATTGCAGTGGGGAAGGACTAGAAGAGAACATACGAACTATTCGAGCTAGTCACGTTATATTTGAAGATTTGGAGCACAAATAGGTTTCACCAAACAATTCAACTCAATCATGCGGACAATAACCTGGTTCCAATTAGGACAGACTCGCATGAAATGAGATACCCTGCTTAGGACAGAGACATCCCTGTATAGGCCATATAAAGCAGTACCCCCCGGGCTCCTGTTGTAGCCTGTGGTTGTTATAGTTAGCTTGATTTCTTGCATACCACCGTTGACATAAATTATTAGAAAAGCACTGTTACAATTTAATTTCCATAAATGATCGATTAAGTACTGCGGCACTTATTTCATTTTCCCTGTTATAGGTGCGGCGCTTATGTGAGAGTGCCGCATATTTGAGAGTGGCACATATTTCAACTACGGTAAAACACTGAGGGAAATATAGAGAGAATTAAGTGAGGCGCGTACTAGGTATGCACAATTTAGTTTAAAATATGTACACCTTGAACTGTTATAAATATGAACCCAGTTTCAAGAGTTTCCCTACATTAAAACTTTAGAACTCATGAGTTGGTCGAGGTCTAATTTCGCAAGGGTATCTCTTTATATCAAGTGCCGTAACAAAGGTGGGGTGTTAATTTGTAAATACCCAGATTAGTGCTGTAGCACTTGTTGAAGGGAAGTGTATGGTAAGTTGGTTGCCCGGGGTAGCTCAGCTCAGGTGGCTGACCCAGTTACCCAGGACAAGTTTTCTCCATATAGATAAGACCTAGGGTTATGATAGGAAGAGACCGATAGAACCTGTAATAATCTACCTTACGATGCTTTATAAATAGCCCACCAACCACTATTTATGTTGATTTAGTTACATATATTGAGCAGTACAATCCCCTGATTGGCCCTGGGACCCAGCCTTGGGGCAAGCTGATGATCTGTGCACTATAACATGGTTTTCAGTGAACAAAGTAAGGTATACTGAGCTTAACTAAATGAAATGCACTGATGTAACTATGTATTTGCTTTTAAGGCTAATAACCTTGTCTGTCCATTTCTTTTCTCTTTGTTCAGAAAGTGTATACAAGAAGAGGAGCGGGGAACTTGTTCTTTCTTTCTAATCGTTCTCATGTTGTTGGCCAATTTAGAAGTAAGTTACAAGCAAGATGGGTAAGTTTTATGCACAGCTCTGTACATTTATTATACATACACATTTCGACTTTATTCACGTCAACTATTTGTTTGAAATGGTTTCAGATTACTTCATGCTTAATAAAGACAATGAATGTATGGAGTTGTGCAAAAATCTTACCTTTGATATTATGTTTATCTTTACCAATATTTCTTTTTAATTTTTTTGAAAATTCTTTTCCTGTTTTTCAGGGAAACTTGACGATGTGAAGAAAGAACTTAAACAATTGAACAAACAAAAGGAAGAGGCTTTAAAGTCATAGTACTGTTGTGTTAATCCTTAGCAAGGAGTGGAGACAGCAAGAGTATTAAATAGCCAAAGTCAAGAAAGAACTTTGGCAATTGAGCAAACTAAAGGAAGAGGCTTTAAAGTCATAGTGATGTTGTGTTGATCCTTAGCAAGAAAGAGAGACAGCTAGAGCATTACAAGACAGCCGATCAGTTTTGACTCCAGCAAGGCACATGGAATATGACATACTGGCCATTCCTATTCTGGAAAGATGCATGTTGTTAGATCAAAGATATTGTTCTAATCACATTATACAACAACAACAACAACAACTACAAATTTATTGTACCCAAAGCAGAATATTATAGTTATTTACAACTTGTTAATTTAATCAAGTTGTTAGCAGTTTTTTCAATGAAACGAACAATTTATTAATTTACTTTCAGCACAAGACCTCTTTTGCTTTTAGGTATACAAGGAAAGAACTAGAAGTGTGAAAATTTTTCACCTTTAATGATGACAGACAGTAGGAACTGCCACTAAACTGAGTGAAATATAGAAATAACTACTCAAAACATCAAAAGAAAGTCTGCATAACACAGCAAATATAAAACAAGGAACAGATTGCAAAAGAGTTCATTTTTGTTGTTTGATGTGTTTGATGTAATGCTTAGGAGACATACTTGCATTTACTTGACACAAAGCTGTGATTTTGTTATTTACAAGGTAAGCAATTTGTTTTGCTAGTGTTAGTTCCATAGCAAATATAAGAATGCAGACGTGGGAATAATAGTGAGTTAACTCGACAGGACGGCAGAAAGAAGAGGACGGCAAAACGCTTGTGCGTGACAAACGTGACAGGGTTATTACTTGCGTGTTTTGTCGTGATCTTCACTTACATTAATGTTTTCTGGTCTTTTACAAAAAGATCTGTTTAAAGGAGGGTAACATTTGGCGAAAAGTTTTTTGAAACAAAATTATTGTCACGCCTGTCACGAAAGGTTTGCCGTCTTCTTTCCTCTCCCGTCTTGTTGCGTAAGCTCACTATTAACCGAATGAACAGTAGTGACACAGCCTCTCTGATTTACGGTACTCAGACCCAAAGACCCAAGGACTGAGTGCTAATACGGAGCCTCCCCTTTATGGGAAGTTAGTCCTTCATCATCATAGTAACCCTCTACAGTGCGTATTAATGTGCCGTGGATTCTCTTATGCATATCCTGTTTCAAGCATTCACATAGTGCGTGGACATAGCCTGCTATTAGGCGTCGAACCGGGTAGGGGGGAGGGGTAAAGGGAGGGTAATTTGTTTTTTCTCCCCCTTCCCTCCCCTCCTCCGCTAGCCACACAGGCTGCGCGGATATGCTGAACAAAGTGGAAAGCAGCGAAAAGAAGGACAACAACAAACAATGGTTCCAAGGGAGAGATAGCCTGCGTAGCACGGGTTTCCGTTTGGTTTCGAAGCAAAGAAAGACCGGTTTTTGCCTCGCGAGAAATGAAACGAGAGCCAAAAAATGAAAGAGGGGGGAGGGGGAGGGGAAGGAAGGAAACTCCCCGCTATTTTACTTGCACCATTTTTCGCGCAGTCTTTGACTCCCGTTCCTCGTTCTTTGCTCCCAAACCCCACGGAAACGCTTGCTACGCAGGCCAAGGGAGAGAGTAGAAATCACCTGTGGAAATTTATTGTTTTAATAGCTCATTGATAGCTCATTGTGTCGACCTAGGATACCTTGTAATTCGCTCCTGAGGCTTGACTGTTTCATGGTTTTTTTTACTTGTTAATCAGTTGCAAGGGATGACATGCTATACTATTTTAAAATATTTTAATAACCAATGTCTTTTAATATAATATCTTTGCTCTGTAAACGAATATCATTTAAAGGTCTTCCTGTTTTGACTCTAGCATTTGGTAACTGGCTAATAACGCACTCTTCTCAGTCAAAGAGCTCCCAGATTTTAGCAAAGCGCAAAAATAAGCGCGCCAAGTTTGAAAATTAAAAAAATATCATCTAATGGTTAAATTTCTATAGAAAAAGCTATGAAAGTTATAGCAGAGCTTAAAAATAGTCCTGGCCTTAGTAATACAAATTAAGGCTCTGACAGTTGTGTTAGTATTGCAATATGTTTTTTACTGAGACTCCTCTGTTAAAGTGGGCGAATTACAGAAATTTAGTGCAATGACATGCCGTTTAATTTTACCTTGCGCGCTTTGATTGGCTAGAAGATTAGAGGCTAACCAAATGGTTTTCAAAGCTGCAAAAATCGTTCAAAAATTTAATATAGAAGGCTCGGTAAACCACGTACAGGCAAACCGCTTTTTTAATATAAATATATATCTTAAATTCGTGCCCGTACATATTAATTTTATTATACGGAAATGAAGCGAGAACAGTCATTTGCATTTTGCAAGATGCTTCTCAATGCCTTTCATTTTGAGGAAAATAAAATGCCATCGTCAAATTTTATTAAACCCAGCGGCCTAGAAAAGTGAGAAAAAAGGTCCTATTTCAATTGTGGCGATATTTAATGTCACAAAGCTTTTAAAAATTCTTTTTGACAGTAGCCGTAACAATTTCAGAAGTGGATGCAAATCTGAATCGCTTTCAGCGAATGTCAATATGTTAAAAATTGTGCGTGTGAAGTGCTCTCATTTGACAGACTCCATCTCATTGTCTTCTTTAATTACAACTCTTCTATAAGCTCCGTCACCTTTTAATCCTATCGTTTGATGTCGGTGTCTTTGACAAGGAAATTGAACTTCAAAAACCTGTTTTGCTTGTCACTATTTTCTTGCCACAAATATTTTCAGTAATATCCAGGTGTTTTGTTTTACCTTCTTAAAAAAATTTACCAACATTTTCACTTTCAAGAAAATTGAAAGTAGCGACAAACGGTGTAATCGATAATAAAATGCTACTCAACACAGCAAGCAGTCTGTTTAGTTTAGGCGGTAATTTTCAAGGTAATCCTTAAACATTCAGGTATCCACAACTTCACACACAAAAGTAACAATATTTATTTCACATTTCACTGTTTTGGAGAGCATATTTAGCCATACTTACACGTAAAAATGATATCTTATCTCGAAGATATCCTTGCTAAAATGCCTATATTTTTTTCATCCATGTTTTTCGTTTTGATTTTCATAAATTAAGATTGTCAGCTAGTTCATGTTTATTTATTCCTGGTCACGCGGAGTCGGAAGTTATTTATTTGCAGCTTGTTATTATGAAAACTTCATTTGCAATCTGGCGATTCAGTCGATACTGAAAAAGAAAAGCGTGTTTTGAGCTGAAAAGCGCCCGCTTAATTTGTGGTATTTTGAAAGGAAGCAGCCTCAGAAAAAAATATATTGATGATCACCCGGCATCGTGCAAAAGCAATGGCCACGAGGCACAAAATCAGCCAAGAAAATTGCAAACTGTTGAGAGGTAAGGAGGCACTCATCGAGTGGAGTCAGCGACAGACAGTTGGTTACAAGAACGTTCGTGTTACTAACATGACGACTTCTTGGAGAGATGGCCTCGCTTTCTGCGCCATAGTACACAGGTTTAAACCGGACTGCATGTAAGAAAATTTCATTCCCTTCTCTTCTGTTTTTATTTTTGGCTTCTGATTAAACGATATCTTAATCCAAGCATTTCGATTTAATTTGTACTTCTGAGAGACCTACTTGTTGCCGTTTTCGTTTCCGAACAGTTTGCTAAGCATTCAAACTGATTGTAATTTCCAACCAAAAATTTTTCGCGGTGTAGGAAAATTGGTTTGTATGACGGCTGTCTACTCAGTAAATTGTTATTTTGATTTCAAACGCAAATTAAACGTCGAAAACAAGTGCGATTTTTTCAGTTTATTTTGAAGACTATTCGGTCGGTCACCAGCCAAAAAATGACTAAGATTTCTAGTAAACGTTCTCTTTCATTTCCTTAACAAACTTTTCATCACAGCATGTTTACGAGAAGACTACATGTTTCTTTAAAGTACTGTTCTTGTCAACAGCTGGCAGATCATGTAATAAATGAAAAAGATAATCGTATGCTGAAACTGTTCGAACACAACAACAGGAATTTCATTTGTATTTCAAGCGAGCATGTTTGTTTACTACCATCTGCCTATAATGTACCTGGCAACATACACGACCTGCAACTTCGCTGTGTTAGATTAGTGATCTGCAAAAGTTTTTTACGAAGGTCAATATTACTAATTTCACAAAAGACCCAGTTTTACGGTCAGACAGGCAAAAGAACGCTTTTTTAAAAGAAACACCACGTCTAAACAGCCTGCTGAAAAGCCTGAAACAAAAGCAAAACGTAGAGGGATAATCTTTCCATCAAAATACTCTAATCTAAAAACTAGTTGAATCAGAAGAATCTTGCGTTTTTAACGTCTGCCGTTTAAGTCACAACCACGACTGACGTTTTGAAACCTTTGAGTAACATTTATATTTTAGTTTTTCAAATATTTAGTTTTGCTTTTTGTATCAAAAATTTGCCTCCGGCGAAACCCCCAAAACAATGATCGAAGTTCACAAATTGGCCTCGAATTTGCAAGGCTGTAAATTAGCTGTTAATCAAGTTATGTTTTAACAAATGTAGATCGTTAACTGGTCTTAAAATCAAATCTGAGTGTCTGATGTCATTACATTTCTACCAAATCAGTGTTTTTTCCGTCATTTTGTTTTTTTTTTTTTCAAGTTATGGTATGTTTTGACTGGCCCCTTTGCTGTTTACAAAACAGTTATATGCTGTTTTCGCCCAGTTTAAAGATGTTAAATCGTACTTATCATGTTGTCTGTTTTGCTTTCAGCGATTTTGCCAATCTCTGCAAGAATGATATGTTAAAAAATAACGAGTTGGTAAGCGGGTTAATTAACACACCTTTATCACACCATTCAAGTTTGAGCATTCAAGATAAGGAATCTAAAACATTACCAAGACTATCCCTGTATAAATAAACAGGTTCCGCCAGTTCGTCATACCTTATCTCAATTTTTCGTATTGCAATCAGGAAGCAATCAGGTTGCCTGAATCGCGGTATGCATCTGTAAACCAGAAATAATCGAGAAGATAATTTTTCCAGCAGTATGTCGCCTTCATGCCGAAAACGATCATTATCAGTCGCGAGAAAACCTGCATTTGTCTGCTTTATAGTTTCTTCATAATACATACAGCTATTTCGAGAAAGGTTGTCGGAAAAAGTGCACGCGACAATCCCGAAAGGTATTGTGGGTGGTTTTGAGTTCACTCTTCTTCAAAGAAATTAAAAGAATGGCATGAGAGGCCATGGACGTATGTTTGCGAGCTGCTAAAGGAGAGCAACAAACGTAAGTTCGACAGCTGCAGTGTCAGGAACGGTGTATTGATTATATCCCATGTTACCTTTCGGGATTGTCGCGTGCAGGTTTTTGCCGACAACCTTTCTCGAAATAGGTGTATACTGGTTTTAAACCCTTTCGCCCAAGGTCAAAAGCTGAAAAAGAAAATGAAAAATAAATCCATTCACTCCGGCAAAGACATTTAGGAGTCGTGAACTTTCGAAAGTCATTATCCTAATGAGGCCTAAGTATGCAAAAATTCTGTCTCAAAACTATGACATAATAGAACGGGAAAATGTCTATGCGCATGCGCCAAAGTACTCGCACTTCTAAACATGTACTCTTCTCCAAACCCCTTGCCTTTTTACGTCCGGCGGATCCCATAAAAAACCCAAAACAGGCCCTTTTGCCTTCTTCTTCTGTAAAAGATATCAGTTTGTAAAATATTCTCTTTTGTTTGTCGATAGGCATTCAAAGTGGCAGAGGAACAGCTTGGTATCCCGGCCTTGCTGGACGCGAGTGACCTGGTGTCGATGGATGTCCCGGATGAACTAAGCATCATGACTTATGTGTCGTCTTTGTATTTTCACCTTAGCAAACTTAACAATTCAGGTAAACAAATGCAGATTGAAATAAATTGAATAATACCCGCGTGTAACGAAATTAATGGTTAAAGAACCTGCTGGAAGAAATTTTGCCATTTTAACCCAGAAATATAGTAACAAAATCAAGCAGATTCTTATACGTCGGTTACAGGCAAATTTTAATTTTGATAAACATTTAACCAAGGAGTTTGCAAATTTATATTACAAGAAAAATAGTACTGTCTTTACGAGTTATTGTATATATTTATTTCATATTGTGTTTAATTATATTACTCTTGATGATAGAGATAACGATACAAATACATTCTGTTATTAGTTTTGTTATACATACTGACACGTAGATACTCTGTACGCCCAAAATTTTATATTTTTCAAGTAATCAACAACACAATTTTCTTCATGAAATTAAGACCCTCACCAAGGACCCGCTTGCCTAAATTTCCAGGCCAAAATTAACCTGGCGGCCAGACTTCAAAAAATGTAGGTTCTTACAAGCGGTTTTTATACTGTACTTATTAATGGAACACAAGCTGTTTATTAATCTGTATGTTTTTATTATAGAAAATGGCACAAAAATAAACAACAAAATGGGTAAATAATCTCTTTCTGTCTATGTTCAAATTTTTTCGGACGAATTTATTGATTTTGATAACTGTATAACACTTTTTAAGTTTTTTCTTTTTCTGAACAGGAAAACCCAAGCCGCGATACATGTTCGATATTCTGGCGGCAGATGAAGAGTACAAACGGCGTTTTAAAATCAAACAACGTGAGATAGTGGAAGAAGAAACAGAAACTGAACACACTACGTAAAAACAAAGAGAGAAAATATATATAGATAAGTACACATGCATCTTTATTGTATCACCGTTTTGCAAACCTCTTTATAAAAAAAGTGTCTCGCAGTCCGAAACAAATTATTTCAGAGTTAAAATTGTACGAGTTGCGAAAGCGCAAATGATATGCCCCAAAGTACCATCTTTTGTTTTTGCTAAAGTAGCCCTTATTTCCCCTCCCCCTCCCCTTTTTACACCCGTCACGCAGGCTATAACCCTCTGTGCTAGGTTGTTTTTGTTTTTTATACATCTCTGAGAAATACTGGACTATTTCATTGCCCAATTGCTTTGCTAAAACGGGATATATTTTCCTCTTGGTTTACTCTTCTCTGTTTCTTTCTCAGCCCGTTTGTTTTGTGGAAAAATCTGGATAACAGGTAATTAATTTGTCAGGTATGCTTAATTCGGTTCCATTTCTCACATACTGGGATGGCTGGTTCCTTAACCCATTCGCCCCTGAACCGCCCGTAACCGCCCGTGCGGATCCAGGTCCTTTCTACCCTTTGTGACGTCATCAGTTTTAACGTTCAAGGACAACTTTCTTCGGTAACTTGTGTAGAGTGAAGAGATCTTTCAAACCATACCAGAAGGAGCACAATTCAGTCAAGGACACCGGAGAAAGAAGCAAAAAACCACGTGACATTGACCTGAAAATCTCCATGAAAATCTTGTTCCATTGCTGACCTACCTTTGCTTTCACCTAATCCTAAGATCCTAAAAGCTTTCATAAAAACTCTTCCCACCAAATTGAAGCCTACTAAATGCCCAGCAAGAGAAAAAAAAATGAGGCAAGAAAAGCGATAAAAGAAGGGAGGAGAGAAAGCGAAATTTTGCTTTCTGCGCATGCCCGAACTTCGCAAGCTGATATTTTGCATCTGGATCAGAAGGCCGCGAAGTGTACGACCTG
>OZ037777.1:57481231-57513731 GCA_964035525.1 Porites cylindrica | reverse complement strand
TGCGCGAGTCGTTTTCGCAGCCAATTAAAATCTTAACACTTGGCAAAAAATAGTATTTTATCATTTAAAAACACCTTTTATTAGTTACTGACTTGCAGGTATGATATCTGTCAGGCTAAATAAACGGCTGATTAGCATTGTTTTTATTCGCATAACTAGTGCAGCTGCAACCTCAAAAAGTTACCAGTTGAATTAACGGCAGTCGCGATATCAACTGAAGAGAAACAAATTTAACATCAAAGTTTTGAAATATTGTACTGAAAATATCTCAAATCGCGTAAGAATATTTAGGCTGTTTAAGCGAGGATAGTCGGACTAGCATATATGGAGGAGGCTCCTTTGAAGAAGTTATTACTACGTCTTATTGGTTTTTCTATTTACGTGCTCATCGGTGAAGCTGTTTTTATGCAAATCGAAAAAGAGGAAGATCAAAACGCTGCTGAACAAACGTTGGATGATTTACTGCTCAAGTGGATGAAGACATGTAACATTTCCAGAGAAAATGTCACAAACTTGTTACAAGATTTCCAAAGTTTGAAAGAGAATGGATACAAACCATCATGGAACTTTACTAACTCAGTCTACTTTGTTCTGCAGCTACTCACGACAATAGGTAAGGGTTAAATACTTCGTTTAATTTATTTTTTTTTTCTTGTGTCAAATTACACAATTCATAAAAGGGAGAGATGTTTTTAAAAAATGATCGGGATAAACCAATATATCGTGGCTTCAATAGCAGCATAATTATCCAAACTGTGCTGGCCCCAGTTGTTCGAAAGGTGGATAGCTCTATCCACCGTATAAATCACTATCCAGTGGATAGCGTAATTGGTTTCCCTAATAGTTATCCCCTGGATAGAGATTTATCCGGTGGATAGCGCTATCCAGCTTTTGAACAACTGGGGCCAGAACATCAAATATTGAAATGTGTTTTCCGGGGGGGAGGCACTCTTTTATTTGGCCTAAGCGGGTGAGCCTCTAAACAATGAATGATTTTGATCAGGGTCTTGAGTCTTAAAGAGGGTATACAATTTCACCATTTCGCTTCTTGAACTGGGTGGTTTTTGTTTTGAACTGGAAGGTTGGCGATGAGCGATCTACATTTGCGGCACCAACATTTTTTAAAAATATCTTATTCCGTGATCTTAGTTGGAAAAATTAGTTTATTCTGTATGTACAAACGAAACGAATCAGGGTAATAAAGTAAGCTCTCTTTTCTTGAAGTGACTAAGCACAGTTTTTTCTCTGACATAAACATTTGTTTTCGCGCGAGCCAAAGACTGACGTGGTCTGGAAAAGTAAAAACTTGGTTGTTTTCGCCCCTTGAAATGCTTTATCCCTCTACTGTTAACATTTTTACTATGAGAAGACATGCAGCCAATGGGATTTTCTAGTAAAAATGTGAGGACCAGCTGGGAGAACTGGCCAGAAGTTGTCTGTAGAAGTTTATTCTGTTTTCGTCGCTTTTGTCACATCGCGTGACCCCGGCGCGCGCACAAGTTTTGAGCATGCGTACTTAGGGAAAAATGTGAGAACGATTTTTTGTTGACTTTCATAGACAGAGCTTAAGAGGTCCTGCGCCTAAGAAACGACCGATGATTTTCGGCTAAAAAATAAAATCGGCCGATTTTTATCTCCCAAGTAGAGGTTACCGAATACTATTCAAAAATGAATTTCTTTTGTTTCAGTTTCGCTTTAAACGAGAAATATCGAGCCGCAAACTTTTTCCGTCTGATAGCAGCCAAATCAGGCCTAAAATAAGCCCTCGCAAAAAACGGTTCAGAAATCACTATCGCAACGCAAAATAATGAGAAAACTACACAGTGATGAAGAAAAAGGCCTTTTAATGCAATATCATTCGATGAACATCGAAAAACGGCCGAAGTGAATAAAAAATAAATTTTCAAATATTGCATACTAAATTAGATAGAGCGCTGGAGCTGATTTTAAAATAATTATTTATCAAAAGTCCAACGCTGTTGAAAGCAATCACAGTGATGAATCAGACATTGGAGGAATATACATTACGATTCTGGAAAAACATTTTTCGGCCAAAGTATATTGACGTTGTACAAAACGTTCAAAGTTACCGTGTTTACCGTTATCTTACTACTTCGGCGAAACACTTCTCTGTTGCCAATACGGCCGTGGATAGCGTGGTAAACACCACTTTAATCCTTGCTAGGCGCTCAGAGACCATCCTAAGTAGAAGTATATAGAATTAAAAAGGAAAGGAAAATTAAAGATACGCAGAAAAAGAAAATAACTCGAAATTACCATCTTCTAAGGAGAGTTGAATCTTGGAAATGTTGTCGCGTGACAGCGTTCATTTGCCCAAACTGGAGCGGAATCCAAACAAATGCGTGAAATATAAGTTTAAAAAAAAAACAATCTTTCTATCACCAGAAATCGTGAAGTGAAACAGCTTTATGTTGTTCCTATTAATGATGATGAATTCAGCATCACTCCAAGTGCTTTGAATGTGGGCTGCATGTATTTCGTTACATACATTCCAACGGACGTTACGGGTCAGCGCGTGTAGAGGTCAGCGGACCTAAATTGGAGAGCAACGCCATGCTAGGGGGGGGGGGGGGGGGGGCATTGGGGGTACCCAATACCGCAATACCTTAAGAAAAATTGGGAAATACCGAAATACCGTGTCAAAAATCGACGAAATACTGATACCGCATTTATTTTCGGTCACGCTTACTTAAAGTTGTATCCATCTCGCGTGTTTGTTTATCTCAAAGACATTTGCGGGTATTTCGAAATACCTTACAAATCTAGAGATCTAAAAAGAGACCTTTTAGCCAAGGTTTCAGAACTTGTAAAGGAATGTGACTGAGTGCAGCAAAAATAATTTCATTTTGCAACTTTCCTGCGCAAGAGTTTGAGTGCATAGTATGCTGTCCAATTTTATATGACAAGTTGTGCGTAGTGCATTGGTTATTATTATCTAAATATCGTAAATATTATTGTGGGAACAAATTCTGAAGCATTTTATAAAATGAAGTTGCAAAATGAGTGAGGCACTTTCATCGATTTAAAAATCCTACCGGTCTCCTATCCTTTTTTATGATGTCCTCCCCGATATTTGGGTGACCCTATTCAGCAGAATGGCGGAATACATGTAATATTGTTAAATACGGAATATACGGAATACTCTAAAATATGGAATATACAGAATATTCTGTATTTGATTTGAACTGGACTGACAAAAAGGCAGAGGCAAAGAATACTCGGTTGTTTTGAAATATAAAAGAAAGAAATTTTTGTACTGCCGTAAGCCACACTATAGACCTTATGACGGTTTTGAAAGCCATCTTGACGGGTGAAGGGTCTTAGCTTGTATCACGGGAATCTAATGTCCGATAATTTTCATAAAACGGCTGTTCTAAAAAAAAGAATTGTCAACTTAAGCTTGACGGGATTATACTAACAATTAATGGTGGCCGCACCTGCGCCTAAATTTGTCCGGTCGCTTTCTTTAGATTTTCCAGACATTTGTCCGCAATTTTCCTGGGAAATTTTAGTCGGCAAGAACGAGAAAAAATTACACACAACACTGTATATTTTCACGCGGTTGTTTAACCGTCAAGATGGCCTTCAAAACAGTTATTTGATTTAGCGCCCTCCTTCCAATAAGCGCTCCCCCTTTCGAATAAGCGCCCCCTTCAAATGTGTTTTGTTAATAAGCGCTCCCATTCTAATATTATATAAGAGTTCGGGTACGTATCAACCGAGGTTCATCTTCATTTAATAGCTCACAAATGAACGTGGTATTTCCACATTACAAAAACAGTGGTTTTATGTCCATGTGAGTGCATAAAGTCTTCAAAGGAATGATCTCTGTTTCAAATTTTGTGGCGATTGCTCGGCTGGTCGTTCTGGCGAGGAAGGATCCAGGGACAACAAGTCCGTTTTCCAGTCTCCTTGATCCATTACCTTAATTGACTTGCACTTTGTTCTTACTGCGAGTTCTTTTTAAGAAACGTGACATATAAGGAAGGAAAGTTCCATCGGCAAATGCTCAACATGAGTTTCAAGGTAAGTCCCTCACGTTAACTGAGCATTCACCGCCGGCAGTATTTGTTACTGTTTCAGTTTCAAAGATTGTTCGTTTTTAAATAAATAATAAAGCTTTTTTTTTTTAACATTTGGTTGTTTCTCTACAAAGAAATAAGCGCCCTGTCCCGAATAAGCGTCCTCCCTTGAGCATGTTAAGGCACCAAAAGTAAATAAGCTGCCTCGGCGCTAAATCGAGTCATTACGGTAAGTCAATTAGCTTCAATTTTTTTACTTGTCACGCGCTTAAAACATGGTTCGAGTTATTGAGGGTAAAATTATATAGAAATGATCTGAAGGGAAACAAAAATTAGTATTACTTCGAGTTAGCACGAGGTTCGAGTCGGTAGCGAGGGTTCGGGTTGTTGGAGTCGACTGCTTTTTAAACGATTTGTCTCTTATCCTGCGTTTTAGAGTATTCCATGATTCCATATTTTAGAATATTCCGTGTATTCCGCCATTCCGTTCCATCATTCCGTCAGTCCGCCATTCCACTGAATAGCGTCACTCCCGAAGTTTTGATGTCCAAGAAAATACTAAACGCGGGGCTAATCAGTGTGCTAAGAATTGAATCTGTTGGCTACATTTTATAGCGCCAGATACTAGTCCTTTGAGGAAAAAAAACTCAGTTTTCGCGACCAAGATGTTCCTCGTTCCTGGGAGCGACAGTACTCTAACATCTCTCTTTTTTCCCTTGAAGGCAGACATTGGACATCGACATGAATGATTCTCGCCCGAGTAAAAAAAAACATCGGGTCAGATATCTTTCAATAGACCGCTGGCCAGAAGCGTCGACTCGTGACCCCACAACGCTCAGATCACGCTGAGGCCAAAACGGTGCGGCGGTTCGGGAACTTTTTCTTTTTAAGTCACCATCGCTTGAGAAAAAATAACATTACATTGTTTCACTTAATGCTTTCTGGCCGCGAAGAAGTTGTTTTCCTATTTGTGCATTCGTTAGATTCCGCCGCCGTATAGACAAATGACGTCAATGGCCGCTGTCACGCGACGACATTTTCCAGATTCAAGTTTCGTCAGCAGATGGTAATTTTCAGTTATTTTCTTTTTCTGCCTATTTTTCATCTTCCTTTCTCTTTCAATTCTACGTTCTTCTACTTAGGATGGTCTCTGAGCGCCTAGCAAGGATTAAAGTGGTGTTTACCACGCTATCCACGGCCGTATTGGCAACAGAGAAGTGTTTCGCCGAAGTAGCAAGATAACAGTAAACACGGTAACTTTGAACGTTTTGTACAACGTCAATATACTTTGGCCGAAAAATGTTTTTCCAGAATCGTAATGTATATTCCTCCAATGTCTGATTCATCACTGTGATTGCTTTCAACAGCGTTGGACTTTTGATAAATAATTATTTTAAAATCAGCTCCAGCGCTCTATCTAATTTAGTATGCAATATTTGAAAATTCATTTCTTATTCACTTCGGCCGCTTTTCGATGTTCATCGAATGATATTGCATTAAAAGGCCTTTTTCTTCATCACTGTGTAGTTTTCTCATTATTTTGCGTTGCGATAGTGATTTCTGAACCGTTTTTTGCGAGGGCTTATTTTAGGCCTGATTTGGCTGCTATCAGACGGAAAAAGTTTGCGGCTCGATATTTCTCGTTTAAAGCGAAACTGAAACAAAAGAAATTCATTTTTGAATAGTATTCGGTAACCTCTACTTGTGAGATAAAAATCGGCCGATTTTATTTTTTAGCCGGAAATCATCGGTCGTTTCTTAGGCGCAGGGCCTCTTAAGCAACTAAAACGACGACGACAACGACGACGTCAAGAAACAATTGTTTTTATGAAGAAAACAACAGCTCTGCACGTGCATTTCGCTTTTTAGTACATTTCTTTGACGTCCACCGGACGGCTACGACGTGAAACCTCCCAATGCGACGTTTTATGGAGGACGTAGACATACGACGACAAATTTTCCTTTCTCTATTTGAACATGGAAAAGTCCTTAAGAATTCAACTCCAGGAAAGTCGCCTGCACTTGACGAATTGAGCGGTTCCAAATAGACGCGATAAAGTTTGAAAGGATGCAAATACATTTTTTTAGTGATGTTTTCACTGCCGTTGTAGTCGTTGTTGCTTAAGCTCGCTGAAAGAAACGACGATATCTCAAAATCTACTCATTAGAATTTGACAACATTTGGCAAAATTCTTGTCAATATCGCCCTTTAAGGCCGAGGGGGACACCTGTCTCTGAATAAATTCATAAGGCAAAATTTTGCTTGTGCTACTTCTTTTAAAACGCTTATATCTCGGCTGTTTTAGAGGCGATTTCGATAAAAATTTTACAGAAATAACACTTAGCTGAATAGGGCTCTACAATGACAAAATATAAGCAAAGCTTTGAAAAATGTGTAAATAAAATTCAAAGGACGCAAGCGCCTACAAATTTTGGAGGGAAATTACCGAAATTACGTCATCGATAAACTCACGTGTGAGATTATAGAAAATAAACCACTCGGGTCCCGGATGTAGTTTTTATGAATTTTACGAGTGGTATATTTTACAGAAAGACACTTGTGTCTATATAATAAAACCTAATAAACGTAGTGTCTTAATTTATAAATATATTTTGTCCGCGACAAATTTAAGCTTTATACCTGCAACGAGTCTGATCTTAAATAACACCCCAATGAATATTAACGACTCACCTCACTGGCATGTATACGTACCAAACTGTGTTCAGCCACCTTAAACAGGGTAGCGAAAGAAAGATTTTTGTCGTAAAACAGGGTCAGGGTTTGAAGGCCTGCGCGGCACACCTCTGCCAAAACTTCCGGGGTTTTGTTTCTTCCCTAAAATTTCACATTTACCTTGAACAGCGACCACAAAGTCATATTTGCAAAAAATATAACCCTTAATATTGACTCGGAAGCAGTTCATTTACCCTCTGTATATGTTGCAGCGTGCAGCCACGTCGAACGAAATCTGTTGTGCGCCACTTGTTGTTGCTGTAGTTGCATCATGACCCCAAGGAATTTATTATTTGTTCTTTTCATTACATAGTACTGCCTGAATTTACCCAAAAAATGTCAATAATGTTAAGGCAAACTGATTTTTCGAGTCAAGACGTAAGGTTTAACATGTTACTGAAAACTAAGAACGAGAAGTCCAAAGACTACTGCAAAGCTGATTTAAAACAACGTGTATTGTTTTTTATAACAATATTTCGGCTGGCCATACCAGCCTTCTTCAGGTTTACAGATGTACTGAAAACTGTTTTCCGTACGGTTTTTGTTGACAGGTTATGGCAACATAACCCCTGCAACAGCTGGTGGCCAGGTTTTTACCATTATCTACGCATTTCCTGGAATCCCAATCACTCTCCTGGCATTGCGTGCAGTTGGAAAATTGGTCAACATCGCTTTAAAAAAGGCAAACAGACCCCTACACAGAAAACGTCACGGTATGGCCTGCCCAGAATCCCAATGTCCTTTCCTGGAAAAAGCAAATATGTGCATCAATTTATGTTGCTTCGTTTTAACTTGGGTG
The DNA here is from genome assembly GCA_964035525.1 of Porites cylindrica. Taxonomy (NCBI): domain Eukaryota; kingdom Metazoa; phylum Cnidaria; class Anthozoa; order Scleractinia; family Poritidae; genus Porites; species Porites cylindrica. The sequence goes on along the minus strand of OZ037777.1, from coordinate 57,506,155 downwards.
GTGGTAACAACAGTCCAAGCGCGTTTGGAGCCAGAGGAGTCTGTTGTGTTTATTGTTTATTCCATGTTCGTGACGTACTCCACTGTTGGATTTGGCGATTTTATCCCGTTTGAAAACCAAAAATCCATTTTTATCGTATTTGTTCTGCCTGGCCTGTCCTTTTTATCGGGTTTGATTGATTCTGTTGTCGCTTACTTGGAAAAAAGCAACGTGTTAGGAAAGCGTTGTTATAAATGTGTGAGTTGCCTGGGAGTAAAAATGAAAGCAAAAAAGGCAAGAATAAATTCCGCCGAAGCGGTTAAGGCCCAAGAAAATCAAGATACAGTAGAAACGGATATTAATGCAGAGCACGCCGTGTGAAATATTCAAAAGAAAACAAAACAAACAGAGGTATAAGCAAAGGAACATGGACACAGGAACAAAGTATTAGGTGGCATTTCAGCTTCAACGAAAGGATCGGAGAGAACTGTGAAACAAAAACAGATGATTCAGCTGTAAAAGATCACAAGAGCAATGCCCGAGCCCGGATGGGCAAAACAAGAGAGGACCTTGGGACCAATCTCCTCTCTTCAGGCAAAACTGAAGAAAGAATACCGAAACTGTTTTTTCTCGGGCCAATTTTTTTTTCAAGTTTGACGCAATTTGATAAGGTGTGACTTAACAGTGCCAGGGAATTATCTAAATCTACAACATGCATGGCAATTTCTTTGTATTCAAAGGCATTCTTTTTCTCGAATTTTGAGGGCTGGCTGTGATTGATTCTTGACGGAAGGTTTTTCCAGTTTTGACTAAGGGATTCGGCGCCGTAGAATACTGCATAAAATGGGAAACCAACTCAAATGTCACTGAACTGGCATGCAGAAAGGGGCTACCTCTCTGTACATCAGTGCAGGATCAAACCACCCCGGGGGGGGGGGGGGCACTGCCACATATGGGCAATATAGGTATGTGCCGCTGTGAAGGGTATGGTTTTCAAGCAGTTTACTCTAGGATAGGGTATATAAATCAGAGCGTTTGGGTCTAGAATAGGGTATCATTTTTCAGGAAACTGATCAGTTGGGTGAAGATTTTATCTAGACTAGGGAAACAGCTACTCTAGGGTAGGGGGGATTTGGGGAGTTTACTCTAGTATAGGGTAGCAAAATTCAGCTGAACTAGCTCTAGTATAGGTTAAGGGTTCCAGGGTCCCAGCGGCACATCCCCACCCAGAAATTCCTAAAGTACCCCCCCCCCCCCCCCCTCGGGCAAACCACTAACTTGTTAAGCAAATAAACTGGCACTACCTCCTCACGTAGGAGCAGTTTCACAGGCCGTCTCTGTCTCATATCTTTCTGTTTTCAATACCTTTTGTCTGTCAATTCTTAATAGACTTAAAAATGAGAAATATAGTGATAAAGTAAACCTCTTTTTATTAGATTGTGAAAGGTTTGAACCCAGGAGTCATTTCATAAGTAGTTTGAGTTTGATCGTCCGGGTGAACGTAGTCCTGAATAGGACTGTTGTTGTTGACAATGACTGACGTTTCGACAACCTGTGCGGTAGTCATCTTCAGAGTCAAAGTGAGTTGTATGACTTTAGTTGATGTTATTAAACTCTAGTTATTGACCTGATTAGCCAATTAAGTCGCCATGTTATTTGGTCGTCTGTCACTTAAGCCGTGATGTTATTGGCTATGAAGACTCGCAATTTCATTGATACTTCTCGATTCGTCTATTGTCACACAGTTAAACAGTCGTCTATTGTTAGTCAAATTGGCAGTTGTCCCGTCGTTCTCTCCTAGTTAGTTTTGCTTAATTCCGTCAATAAGTCGTTTGTACGGTACCGGTAACTGTTGACTACGATTCAGTGGCGTTTGTTTTAAGATAGTAAATTACCTTTCTAAACCTTTCTTCTACCTTTCGTTTTATGGCCTGTATTCAAATACAAAGCCGAGTGCAAATGCGTTTTAGTGGGCATTTTTTCTTCCCCCATTTGAGTACGTTACCAAGGCCGGATTTTCCTGGCAGCCATGGAGCGAATACATGTCATATTTTGACAGCTCGCGAAGACACACGACGACACACGCGACAGGGACTCGAATAGTTCGCGCCAAAATGACTTCATTTGATGCGATTTTTTGCAGGGGAAGCAAATGGAGCTCCGCTCTCTCACTCGCTTTTGCCGCAGAAAATATAAAAAATCTACCGTTCGCGCTTCGTGCTCGTGAAAAAGTTTGAGCTCGACTTGTAGATAAGTCTAATATGATGCTTGTTAGGCAAAAATTGAGCCTGGAGGTTCAATTCACAATTTCTTATTTGCTCGATCCTCCAGAAAAAAAGGCAAGGCCTTCGGAAGGACACTAAAAACTCAGAATCACTTCTTTTGCACCTGCAGGTTTTGCGATTGTATTCTCATACTTTTCCAGAGAGCAAAAACACACAAACTTACAAGGGCATTATTGTTATTATTACTTATTTTCTTTTTATCGGGAAGCAGCTGGTGGTGGTTCGGGTAATTTGCAGTTGTTTTCAGTATAAAACTTCTTTAGCCATACAGTGTGTCTGATTTTTGCGACCAGTTTGATTTTCTGCCCTGAAGCTGTCACTGTATTGCCATTTTGAAGTAATTTCTTTACCACCGTTAGTTTTCTTGGCGAGTAAACTGGCAGACTAAATAAAATGGAATCGAAACAGCCCCGACACAGCCCCTTTAATCTTTGATACTCCAGCATCAATCAGGAAGCGGCAGCGATGGACGTCTTACTGCATTATTCACTAGATTGCAAAGGAGGACTTGGGCCCCGTTTCTCGAAACGCCTAGCCTGCGTAGAAAGCGTTTGCAGTCGAGTTATAGCGCGAAAGTTGGAGCGGGAGCAAAAAAAATGTCATTCCTTTTTTTTTATTCTTGTCCCAACCTTCTCGACGAACTCGCGCGGAAACGCTTGCTACGCAGGCTACGAAACGCCCAGAAACTTTTCTGGCCCGAAGGCAAATTTTAAAATCAAAACTTGTTGAATAGGGGCACATGTACAGTCACAGTCAGAAACCAGTCGTTTCGTTAACTGATAGTTTCATAGTTTCATGCTAATTTGTAGACACTATAGAAATCAAATCTTCGCATTACTTATTCATTTTGCCTTTGTCATGATGATACCGAAACGTCCGCGCAAAGGTATTCACTTGAAGAACTTGTGATCCTTTGTTATTATGGTAATTTGTAGAGACGAAAGTTTCATTGTATCATATTTTCAAAATCATTGAAACTTTGACCTTGAATGTAAACACGGCACACACAAAACAGCTTTCAGGACTCGAAAAGTTAGCAATATTTATCCAATGTAGACCCATTGGATAAAGAAGAAGTGGCAAAGGAGGGGAACCTTTTCAGGTCCCATCTTAGCACGATCCAGACATGTTGGATTTGCAGTTTCCCCGATCGGATTCTTGGGAAAGCGGTTTCAAAAAGATGTGCGGGTTTTAGTGGGCAGTTTAGTGGTTTCGTGTGGAGGGTTATATGAGGTATATAAATAGGGTGGGTTTTCAAGGGTTAGAATGTAGAGAAAAGGGTAATGAAAACTGCTATTAACACATTTTATGGGGTATCTCAGACTAATGCAAAGAGACGTTACCTTATCGCTTATTAAAGAAATAAATTTATTTGTTTGTATTTATTCATTTATTGACGAGATTTTCATCAACCAAACAAAAGAAACAAATCCAATTCAAGTCATGAGCAACTGTTCTATTTACAATTTTAAAAGGCTGAGCAAAACAAGAAAAAGTCGCTCGGTTTTCAGCCAGAGAGTATTTGTAGGTAAATGAAATTGAAAGAGTGCCTTTTTGGACAAACCTACACATATCCACGCTCCCTCCTACCTCGCAAGCACTACGCAAGCAGCCATGTATAAAAGAAACTTGAGTAAAATCCATCTCTGTATATAGCGCTGATGCATGCGAAGAATGGCGTCTATGGAAGGAGACAGGGTCGCATCGCTATGTCTCTGTTAACGACGGGGGAAAAAGTGTGTACTGATTGCCCAAACACCGGTAAATCGGAAAAAAGATAAAAATATTATGGCCGTCTTGTTTGTAAATTGTGGGAGTTCACGCAATCACGAAGACGAAGGAAAACGAAAACGTGAAAAAGCTCTAAATTAAAGTGATTTTGTGTTCTTTTAAATTTTATCGCGTTTATCTAGCCGCTATCAATCTGTCAAATGTTGGTGAACTTTCCTAGGGGTTGAATTCGTAAACGCTGTATTTTATCTTCAAAAAGGAAAGGAAAATTAGGCGTCGCGTGTTCACGTCCTCCATAAAACGTCAAATTAGGAAGTTTCACGTCGTAGTCGTGCAGTGGACGTCAAAGAAATGTACTAAAAAACGTGATGCACATGATGCAGAGCTGTTGTTTTCCTCATAAATCAATTGTTTTTTGACGTTTACGTTCTTGCTGTCGTCTTAAGCTCCGTAATATATCGCTTACTGTCAATGTGTCGTCTTATTTTAAAAATCTAAAAGAAGGAAAACATCAATTATGAATGGAAACTTTATTTCATTTAAAATAAAATAAAATATTTTAATCCGTTATATGTTATATTTGTTTTCGTTTTGAAAAGTACAGATTGCAGGGAAGAGCAGAGGTTTTAGAATCCCCTATCTGAAATGACAAGTTCGCGTGATCGCGTGTTCTATTTGACAAAATACAATACAGGCACGGAACAGTCGAAGTAAACAAAGTGTGCCGTTCTTAACAAGAGAAGTGGTTTCTCGGCAATATAGTTCACTACTCCTTTGTTCCTCTTTTTACAATCTTTTTGTCAGTTTAACGAATCCAACTTAATGGTACATTTTAAGAGATATCTTGCTACCTTCCAGCATAACGCAGATTACTTTTTAATCTCTTTAACCCTTTAAGTCCCAATATCCACATACAAATTCTCCAAACTGATCTCGATATATTTCCTTAAAGAATTAGTTGAGAGAATTTGATAAAAGATCAAAGCATGTTCTCTTCGGTGATAATTTTATTGATTCTCATAACCTAATCTCTTGACAGTGTATGGATAATGTTAGGAGAAAATTAATGTTGGTCACTATTGGGACTTAAAGGGTTAATGAGTTTTGAAAAACATCGAGCAAAACAATCTGACAAAAGTGATGACGTGACAACACAACTATCAGAAGGTCACCCCGTGCCAACGAATAAAAAGAGCGATCTATCAAGTAGTCCAAACATTTCATATCAGGGAGTGCCACTAGAAGGAGCGCAAACAAAATGGATCGTGTCGTGCCACTAGCCATCTCGCTCTTCGCGTTCTTCTTTCTGAACTTTTCACAGGCAGAAAAAGAACCGCAGACAGTCATTCTCGTGTCCATGGACGGAATGCCATGGAATCTGATTAGCGGGGAGTTTGCAAAAACACCAAACCTCGACAGAGTCGCGAAAAATGGGGTGACAGCAAAGTACATCAAGACAGTAGTCCCAAGCAAAACATGGCCGACGCACGTGTCATTCGTCACTGGTTTGTATCCTGAGTCACACGGGTTGGTTTCCAACAAGTTTTGGGATCCAGTTTACGATGAAACGTTTATCCTGGAGTATGACTGTACGACTTTTGACCCAAAATTTTACAACGAATCCGAACCTATATGGCTGACACTGGAGCGTTCAAAGAAAAACAAAGGCCGCAGTGGAGTGTACTTTTGGCCGGGCTTTGGCGGCTGGAAACCAATTCCCAGCTTCTACAGACACCCGATTTGTAAGTTGAACTGTAGCGCTGTTGATCCTAAAGACCTCCCTAGCCTACGCAACAAGACGCGAAGCTCGTTTCCACCCTACGAGCACTGCTATCCCGACTTTTTTAACGAAACTGAGACATTTCCTCGTCGAGTCGACCGTGTCATTAGCTGGCTAAAATCTGATGATCCTCCTCGCTTTGTCGCGTTGTATATTGATGCACCGGATTGGAAAGGTCATTCGGGCGGCGCTTTGTCCAAAGTCTACAAAGACTCCATTGAAGAAGTGGACCGGGATGCTGTGGGTTATCTCATGGACCAGCTTAAGAATGTGTCGTTAATTGACAAAGTGAACGTGATCTTCGTAAGCGATCATGGCATGGTGAACGCATCTTCAGAACGAGTGATCGTTTTGGAAAACTACATCGACCCGTCAACATACCGACTGGTAGAGGGTGGAACTATTGGGCACATCTGGCCAAATGAGGGCATGCTAGACGAAATCTACAACAACCTGACGAAACCCAACACTCCTGATCACTTAGCTGTGTACAAAAAGGCAGATATCCCTGACGAATACCACTGGAAACACAATCGGCGTATTCCGCCCCTTTATCTTGAGCCAGATCCCGGGTGGACTTTAGCTAAGACCAACGCTTCCGTCAGACAAGGAACATGGGTCCGAGGGGATCACGGCTGGCCACCACAGAAATCGAAGACGCATTCTATTTTATTCGCCCAAGGGCCTGCATTCAAAGTGGGTTACGAGATAGAGCCCTTCTCTATTCTTGATCTTTATCCAATGATGTGCGATTTACTGGGTATAGAACCTCGCCCTAACAACGGAACCATGGCAACTGTGAAGAAGATGTACAAAGACGAGCCTGACGACGAGCCTGATGGGGAGAAACCGACCGCTGGTCAATGGAGCATGATCACGTGGTCATCTCGTGCGTTAGTCGCCGCAGGTGTGGTCGCTGTTATGATGGTGTTGTGACATTTCCGACTAAGTTTGTTGTCGTTTGTTCATTTCTAAGCTTTAGTTCGCATACTGGACAGTATGAAGTACAGAGATGTGAATAGGTTAGTCTTTTCTAGGGCCTGGAGCACATTGTGTAAAACTTGCTATTTAGCAGCCATGATTGTTAATTGAGTGCTTTTGTTAATCCTTATTCATAACAAGCATTCATTGCAGAAAACCGTTTCGGTAGGTCCTGGAATTCTCCTCCATTTTAAAGTTTCTTGTTAAACGAACCGCCTGTATTTAGCAGACACCCACGGGTGTTAAAGGAGCTGTGCCATAAGATGTATCAAAATGCAGACAGTTGGGATCGCCAGCAAATTGAGTTGAACATGTACTGTGTAACTGCTCAAAACAGTAAAATAAGTTATAAATAAAACAGTAGATGTACAAGTAGGCGACAAACTTGAAGAAGATCGAAACGGATTGCAACTGTGGTTTTTTAAAACTTTAAAAAGTTTATCTCGTTGTTTGTCAGGGGCACCCAACGGCAATTTTCGGGAAAATATCTGTTCGGAAGACGATTTAAGATCTAGAATTTTCGGAACATTTGCTGTAAAATTTCTTGCTTGCCTGCCTCTCCTAGGATTTTCGAACATCTACAAAATGGTATAATTACCCATTTTAAACGGATATTTACCCTAAAAAAGGCCACCTAGAATTTTCGGGAGCCTTTTCCTGGCTGAAATTTTCGTGAAGGTAAGTTTTGATCCCTATAATTTTCGGATCACTAGACTTTCAGCTAGGAAATCCGAACAGATGAAAAGTTTTTAGGGGATAAAAATATGCCTATATCTACCGTTTAAATACTAAAATACGTTCAACAATGCTATGTTAAGTGGTTTTGAACTATATCCTCGTCGGGTGCCCCTGAACGTTTGAAAAATGCTTAGGAGACATTTTTGTCCGACAAGAAGCTGTGATTTTGTCTGATTTATAAGTAATTTTTCAAGTTCAATTATTAACAAAATGAACAAGAAAGCCGTGACAAAGTCCTTTTTAGCGGACACTAAAGACTTGTGATTGCTTTCACCAGGACTTTTTAGAAGCTTGTTTTTTAAAATGGCACTATACTTTAGAATGTAACATTTTATTAAAACCTGAAACAACGATTGAGAGGCTAGCTGCTAAGCTAAGCAGTTGTTATCATTTTGTTGTCTTAGTTTCTACTGATGAAGCCAAGGATTCGAGGAACCTTTTAAAAATATCTTGCGTCTTTTGTTTTTTTTTTTTTAATTGACGACTTTTAATGAATTTTTTGCCATGCCTGAAAGGACGCAGTCGTTTCGTGTGAATACTCTGAACTGAAATATAAATTTTCTCTTTTGAAAGGAGATAGAGCGAAATTTAAAGCTTGTGTCAACACGGCGGCGGAGATTTAGCCTATCGCGTTATATGGGGTGACTGCGTTATATCGCGTCACTACCCAGGGTCTGTAGGATCGCGGGAGTGCATGACGTCACGAACTCTGCCTCACTAGACGCCAAACGCTCGAGCCTTTTCAAGAATATAAAAATGGGGACAACAACTAGTATTTGCCCTGTAATTTGCTTCGTTTTCTTTTGCATTTTCAACGGCATCTCTTCCAAAGAAGAGAAACGAGCGAACAAAGACACCGTGATTATGGTCTCCCTGGATGGCATGGGATGGCAGCCCGGGGGGGTACTCCCATACATTACCTATACGGGTATGTGCCGCCCAACGGGGTCGTGATTTTGAAGCTCCAGATTTAGAACGGGGTATCCATTTCAGAGGCGTTTTCTAGAACGGGGTGTAAAAAATTGTGGATCGCGGCTTTATCTTCTGCTTAAAATTGTTGCTGATTATGAAGAAGCATTTATTTGATGTATAAGTCGAACAAATAAAGAAATATCTTTTTAAAAAACAGGGCTATTTCAATTTACAAACTTTCTAGAACGGAGTATAAAAAATTGGCTCATTTCTAGAACGGGGTATCAGTTTTAGGGCGAATTCTAGAACGGGGTGTAAAAAATTGGCCCATTTCTAGAACGGGGTATCAATTTTAGGGGAAATATTTTTTAGAACGGGGTGCCAATTTGGAGTAACGGGCGGCACATACCCACCCAAAAAATACCCAAGTGCCCCCCCCCCCCCCCCCCGGATGGCAGTTCATAAGTGGACAGTTTGCCGGTACTCCAAACTTAGATGCAGTGGGTAGGAACGGAGTTCGAGCTAAGCATACTTTCAATGTTGTCCCAACAAAAACTTGGCCCACTCACCACTCCTACCTAACAGGTCTTTACCCAGAAAGCCACGGTATTGTCTCCAACAAGTTCTGGGATCCACTTTACCAAGAGATGTACATTTACGATTACGACTGTTCGTCGAAGGATCCCAAGTTCTATAAGGCTGCCGAACCGATCTGGCTGACGCTACAGAAACAAGGAGGAAAGAGCGGGTTATATTTCTGGCCCGGAGAGGAAGGCTACACCGAAAAACCCACGTACTATGAGAAACCCTTTTGCCTTGTGAATTGCAGTGCAATTGATCCAAAGGATCTGCCTAAATACAGGAACAGAACACGCCCCCCGGGGGGGGGGGGGACTCCCTTATGAAACAGACGGGGATGCTCTTCGTCTCGCTTAGGGGTGTAAATTTTGGATTTTGGTCTCGCTTAGGGTGTTCCGGGCAAAGCGCCAATATTTTAAGCCGCCAGGGTCTCGTTTAGGGTTCCGCGAAGAACTTGAGATTTATATATGACAATGCTTTTAAAAACTACTTTTAGATAAAAGCATTCGATGATTAGTCTTTATATCATTAAAACTCTTTGCATGTCGTATTTGTATGTTTTTAAGCGGTCTCTTTTAGGGGTCAAAATTTGCTTAAGCCACGCCCAGATTGGTCTCCTTTAGGGGTCACAAAAAGCTTGAGCCACGCCCAGATGGTCTCCTTTCGGGGTTAAATTCAAAATTTCCGACGAGCATCCGCGTCTGTTTCATATGGGAGGCCCCCCCCGGGAACACGCCCCACATGGCCGAGTTACATCCACTGTTTTCCTAATTACACTGAGCCATTCAAAAGCCGGTTGGATACGGTAATTAACTGGTTAAAATCTAAGGAACCACCCCAGTTTGTAGGGGTGTATATTGATCACCCAGACTGGGAGGGTCATGACTACGGCTCGCATTCCAAACAGTATAAGGAAGCCATTGAGAAGGTTGATCGAGAGGTCGTTGGTTATCTGACTAAGCGCTTGCGTGATGTTAACCTCATTGATAACGTCAATTTAATCTTTGTCAGCGATCACAGCTTTAATAACATTTCTTCGGCCCGTCAAATATTTTTAGATGATTATCTCGACCGATCCGCGTACATGATGACAGAATCAACAGCTCTGGGACATATCTGGCCAAAAGATGAGAAACAGGAGGAAATATTTGAAAATCTCAAAAAGGTAAAGAACCCACACATGAAAATTTACAAGAAACAAGACATCCCCGAATCATTCCACTGGAACCACAATCGCAGAATACCCCCCATATTCATTGATCCCGAGTTGGGTTGGTCTGTCACACAATCCCGCGGGAACCCAAACACATCGTGGGTCTGCGGGACACATGGTTGGCCACCGCAGGAAAGTCAAAGCTATCCGATCTCTTTCGCACAAGGTCCTGCTTTTAAGAAGGGTTTCGAAGTTCAGCCGTTTAATATAGTTGATTTATATCCTTTGATGTGCCATGTGCTCGGAATTCAACCACAACCAAATAACGGCTCATTTGAAAATGTTCGAGTTATGCTGCGAGAGAGTCCAGGCGAAACTCCGACTTCTGGACTAGAGAGAATATACCCAAGGGCGTGGTTTGCTCTGAGCGCTTTGTCTACAAGAGGCAGGCGTGAAATCTAACACAGGTGACCCGAGCTCCGCAAATGATCTAACAGACGTTTTACGTTTGTATTACCCTAACCCTTACGTCCCTACCAAATAAACGCCCCGCAAAACAATTGCTCCAAATTACTACCTTAGGAAAAAAAGAAAAAAGGCAAAATAACTGAAATTATTTATTTTCTTGCTTGGTTAACAAGAGTTTGCCCATTATACCTTGTTCCACGCCAAGTTCAAGTGAGGAGTTGAGATTTAAAAAAAAAACAAATATGTATCTCTAAATTGGCCTAGAAACATCACTGGATGGACTGGATTGTCTACTGTTTGCAAACTGTGGTGATATAGTCGCTGAGAGAGTATCAGTTTCAGTTTGTTACGGTCAGTTTTAAACGCCTCCAATCTGTTAAATGCTCCCGCTTGCGCTCCTAAAATTCAGGCCGGGCACCCAACGTCAATTCTCCGAAAATATCTGTTAGGAAGATGATTTGACATCTAGAATTTTCGAAACATTTGTTGTAAACTTTCTTCAGCTTGTCTGCCTCTCCTAGGATTTTTGAACATCTAAAAAATGGTATAATTGCCCATTTTTAACGGATTTTTACCCTAAAAAGGTCAGCTAGAATTTTCGGGAGCCTTTTTTCTGGCTGAAATTTTCGAAAAGTTAATTTTTGATCCCTATAATTTTCGGATCACTAGACTTTCAGGTAGGAAATCCGAACAGATGAAAAATTTTTAGGGGATAAAAATATAGACTTCGAGTAGTCCCCCATTTTTCCTCAGGGATAGTAGAGCGAGCGAAACGCGAGCGGGCGTGAAAATCACCCCACGCGAGAAAAGGCGACACGCCGCGTGTCGCCTTTTCTACCTATATCTACCGTTTCAATACTAAAATACGCGTAACAATGCTCTGTTTAAGTGGTTTTGAACTATGTTCTCGTTGTGTGCCCCTGAAAATTAATAAAAAGGCCCCGGGCGTCTATTAGATCATTTACAATACCTTGCACAAGTCCTGATATTGAGTCACCAGGTGGTTTGCCCAGCTAACCTGTGATTTTAACGGCAGTTTATAAAGGTGTAAAAGCAACCAGGTAAATCCACCAGCAGGTAAATAAAATAATAAATGATACTAACAAACTGAAAAATTTTGAAAAAGGAAGTAAGAGTAGCCCGCAGTGCTTCTAACTGTGAATAATTATAATTCTTTAGCTGATGTAAATTCCCATTATATCATTTTTAAAATCTTTTTTTCTTGTGTCACAGACTGAAGAGTCACACCACTCTCATAGAACTACTAAGCTTTATAATACATTATTTTGATGATAAATGATAATTTAAGTATTCATAATTCTATACATCATAACGGTAAAAAATATTAGATTTGGGCAGCATTTTCATGTTCTAGAAGTACCCTTTTTTAACATATGCAACCCAGGATAGAATATGTCTGCTTTCTTTACAAACATTCTTTCACATATTTATGTTGTTTTAAAATGTTTGTAAAGAAAGCAGGCACATTCTATGCTGGACTGCATAATTTATTCAAAACAAGATAATACTTTTCAGTTTTGTGTCCAAAGTGGACTTAACCAAGTCATAAATTAACAGAAAAGAGAAGTGATCTGAGGTGACCGTCCAAACTGACTATGTCACGAGAATCAAGTTGTTTTAAATCATAAAATTATTTTTGGAAGCTGTACAAAGTTAATGTTACAAATTTCACTCACTAAGTTTGGTTAAAAATTAATTCATATTTCAAGGCTGTGCTCTAACAGCGCCAGGTGGCCACTGGTGCGTTAAGTTTGCTCCTTGGCAATTACAAAATCTTCGTTTTTGCATTAAAATTAAATGCTGGGCACCCTGGAATTCTCAGGTTCAGATCTAGAGCATTGGGCTTCCTAGAATTTTACTTAGAGCACAGCCTTGTATTGACTACCACTTTAAAATTGGGTTAGCTTGGTATTTCTTGTAATCCTCTTTCTTGAAAAGAGAGATTTCTGTTTCATGTTCTGTTGAGAAGTTTAAGATAAAATTATGTATAATGGTATACAATAATTTATTCATTTTTGTGTTGTTGTTGAATTATTGAGTCGGGGGGGGGGGGGGGTAGAGTGGAAGGCACATTATTGCAGGACAGAACAGGGTTTCATGACCATTATATAGTGCATCTGTTCTGGCTGATGTCAGATTGACGCTGATCATTAATGCCTATTATTCAGGTGAAGAGCTAGTACATTTTAAATATGTACAATAGGCATGAAAAAGAGAAAAGCTAGATTTTCCATTTATGGTTTACCATTGGAGACCAAGAAAGACAGCTAAAATCTCTTTTCATATGATCAGAGAGTAAAGGGAATTGAAATTTGAATTTTTTTCATAGGGATAAATAATAAATGAAATGAAACTTAATTTCACTCACCAATTCCATTGTCATGAAGACTGGAGTCTAGTTTTAAAATGAGGGCCTCATCATTTTCTGTGTTTATAACTGGATCACTTGTCTAAAAAGTCAATTTATTTTAAAGTAATTATAGAAAAGAAAACAAAATTTACTTACTAGGTATTATTACATTTTCAAAAAACATCAACAACAACCTAAGCTTAAATTCCTAGAACAAAAAGTGATCACTCACAGGGGGTGTTTCTTGGTTTTGGGAACCAACTTGGTTGGCTTTTGTGTTGTGGTGTGGGAATTATTGTTCAGTATCTTTTAAATCTTCTGTGTTACATCATTTGGTGATTGCACCTGTCCCCAACTCAATTACACCAAATATAACATTACAAAAAAAAAAGTGCGCACCCTGATTGGTCAATTACTCATTTACTATTTGCCCATGGGTGAATGGTGATGAAAGCTAGCACCTGCTCAAAGCCATACGCGCCACTTTCTATGCAACTACAGCACGTTGTTTTTATCTCATGGTTTGCATACAAAAAAGGTAAGATTTCTAAATATAATTATACCGCCTGTAATCATTCTTCAGTCAAGGAACAGCAAAGACTCCTTTCCATATCACTGACACATATGTGTCAGCAATGTCATCAATATGTGTTATGTACAAACTGGTTGTTCTTGACAGTTTAAAATCAGTACAAATTATGTGAAACCATTATCCCCTAACAGTAGTCTTGTTTTCATAAGTTTGATTATACATTTAATGTACCAGAGGTTCAAAGTGCTTTTGCTAGGAACAACATCAGTGTTATGGGTTATGGATAGTTATTAGACATGCAGTCCAATCATCCCGATCTCGTTGGGATTCTCCCGATTTTGCTTAAAAGTCCTGAATCCCCACCAATATGCAAACGGGATAGGAAAAATCCCAATTTTGACAATCTTTTCTGATGTTTTCAGATAAATTCTTAGGATACTAATATAAGAACACCTAACAGAGTATACTTAACTACAACTAATATCCAGGAAACATTAATAAAACCAAAAAATATATAATACAATCGAGTACTTGTAGTAAAAAATTACTATTGAAAATAAGCGTAAAAATGACAATCGATTTAGCAAACATTTTAGACACAAGTTTGTCCTCTCAGAACACTAGAAATAGCATTTCTAGGCATCAAGTTTTCAAAACTTTCTTGGCAAGCAATCCCCTAGACTCCCTGGGGGCTTGTGCACTTGGCACCCGCGGCATTCATTTGGTCATTAAAAAATATCCCAAATTTACATACCTAAAAGGTTGGACAGTCTGGGATAAGTGACCAGTCATTTAGAAGAGGAGGTGAGCACATGAAGGTTGAAGTACGTTTCCAATTTGTTTAAAACCCAATAAAGCAAACATGAAAGATGTTTGTTGTGAATGACAATAAAGAATAAATTGAACTTAAGTTGGCATTAGCAGCTTGCTGTGCTGCCCTAAAATAATCAATCTTACCTTTGCACCATGAGCTTTATGCTGAATTTTCATTGTATCTGAAAAACAAATACAAGGTAAAAGTAATCCTTACTAAATGAATTTGGCTTTCTAGACATTTATCAGCAACTGAAGAAAATAATTAAAACCAGTTTATAAATAAAAAATGGTAGCAACCAGCAGTAGAGTGCAATCTAGAGGGTATCTTAGGGACTGCCAACTGTTTTGGAATGCCAAGATAAGCCACATTTTCAATACAGCTGTCTTTTTTTGGTTAAAATCAGCCTTATTGCTGGTGGTTATCCTGGCCTGTCTAATACAGCCTGTGTCTCCACAGTGGTGCATGGAGGTATTATACCCCCACCAACAGTAGAAGCCCCGATAACTCAAGCTTGGATAACTCAAACTCCCCGCTAACATGAACAAAGTCACATTTCTCTTGGGTTTGACCCTTCTTTTCAGTCATTTTTCCTGGATAACACGAATTCCCGCTAACTGGAACTAAATTTTGTTTACCTTCATAACTTGAATTATGACTTGCTTCACTACAAATGCTATTCCATTAGCTCTTCTTGTCGTGTCACTAAGACTCACACTACAGCAATTTTTTTAAATAAGTGCAATGAACAGATCACATATTCATTTCCTGTTGTAAAAATGCATAGTTGTGTTACAGTTTCTGATGAGATAAGTTTTAATTGCACTCTGATGTTTACTGACATGCTGAAATATCAGTAAAATCTCAATTATTTACATGACAAATTGAAAATTCAATCGACCTCAATGACTAGAACCTCCTCTAACTTGAACTGTTTTTCTTTTTCCTTCAGAGTTTGAGTTACAGGGGTTCTACTGTACATCTGGATTCCCCCCAAAATAACAAAATGCATTCCTTAATTCTGTGACGTAGATGATTATAACTAAGCCAAGAAAATTTTTACAGGAAATCCGTTTGTGCTATTGCTTTTTTATTATCCATACCACGCTGGTTGATGACTAATAGAATTCTTCAGGGGAAAGTTATAAAAATGGAGGATTTCTTTAGAGGTAGAATAAAAAATTATGGAATTCTTTGGGGGCAGAGATTCCAACCCTGACGATTTTATTGGGAGTCTCCTGATTTGATGTGTTGCCTCCTGCTTTCCGGAATTTTATCAGATTCTCCCAATTTATCATGACGTTCTGAAGACAAGGAAAAAATTGCTTATCTTAAGTATTCACCGTCTCAACACTGTGTGTTGTGCTGACTCATAAGGCCAGCAGTCTATACGGAAGGTTTAGAGTGTTTGTGACAATAGTAGAGAGTATAACAGAACCCATACCAGTGTGGCTCTCCACTGAATGCAGCCTTTATACCTTGTGGACATTAAGTTTACAATAAATTATTCATGATTTTTCGAAGTGGCCATGGTGTAAAAGCAGTGAAATAAATCTCCCGGTTTGATTCTGAAAGGATGGATTAACAACAGCAAAGAAAAGCCCAAAGACATTTGTGATAAGAATAAAAACCTTATAGAATACCACAGAAATGATATCAAAATGCAGGAAATGCCACTTGAGAGAAACTCAGTTTGCAAAATTTCCCTAGAGCCTTGGGCACTTCTGTGAGCGCCTTCAGTGCTAAAAAATACTCCCTGTTTTCCCTCAAAAAGGGGTTGGAATCTCTGCAACGCAATGAACAGGTTTTATAGCTTGTTAGGTACTATGTAAGCAGGCATAAATTTATTATGAACATCAGTGAACGTAGATGTACCCACCATAAGCAAAGGTTTTGAAGGGAGGAGGAACATCAGGTCTTTTCTTTATCTCTACAAACAAGTACAATACCTGATCACTAAAAATTCATTGAAAAAAATAAATGGACTGCCTTTTTAAAAAAATTCAGCTTTGCAAAGTGTGTATAAAAACTGTACGTATTCCGTAAAATCCCAAAAAATTTTTATGCATACATGTTTCGACGCTATTCATATTAACCTATTTGTGAGGAAAAGGATGAAATTGCTGCATGCATAATAAATGTATGGGGTTATACGGAAATCTTCGCAACTTGAATTGTGACCTTTCCTATGTAGTTACCTGTTTTAACGAATTTAATGAAATCCTCAGCAGTTTGATCCAGTAAAACGTCTTTGAAAACAACATATTTGATACTTCTATATTCAAAGGATCTTATTAGTCTGACAGAAACCGTAACTGTTGTGTTCTTCGTTTCTTCCAAACTTTCCAAACACTCAGTGCGTTCCGCCATTTTGGATAACCGCGGCAAAGTCTAGTCCCCAGGGTCTACTCGGTTAACGTTCCCGGGAAGGGGAGAGGGAAGCAATAAAACCACCAAGTTTTCGTTGTGTCTTCCCGTAGTTTTTCAACAAATTATGACCGGGATTGTAGGGTGGCAACCGTTCTCCCTTCCTTTCATGTCACCGTGAACAGATCGAAATTATGACCAGGAACATGTCAAAATTACCTGACATTTCTATCAAAACTGGCCTTACTATAACTACTTTTCTTGATTCGTAATGAGTAAAGTACCATATAGTTCCTTCTTAAGTTTTATTTGACAGAAAAGCATGTGTCTTGTGTTTAATTACAACCTCTAAAAATAACTTCACATATCCCAGTCAACGCTCTAAGATTCCCTCTCTGAGCCCCCTTGCCCGGGGGAGTGGGAATACTTGAGTTAATTTTTGCTGGGAATGTGCCGCTGGCCTCGCAGAGCCCCTACCCCATTATAGTCTATTCTGTGGCCAATTATAGACCCCATCTTAGTCACTTTTGGGTAAATATGTAATTTTCGCGATCCCAACTTAGTCACTTTCTATTTATGTGTCCACCTCATATTGAATAAGGAACACTTTGATCAAAAATAAAACACAAACAGCGGTGATAACATTGTGAGTTTTCGCATTTTTATAAACTTGACGTTTCGTATGCTATTCAGCATACATTTTCAAAAGTGATCTTAACTGGCCGTTAAAATGACGAGACTATATATTCAAAAATTACAAGGGGTCTGGAAATGAGATTAAGAATTTAAAAATTCTTAATGAATACAAAAGGCAACAGCTAATAAAGCACCAGCTTTTCACCGCTGACGTTGACATTAAAAGCTGGCTTGTCTGAACAACGTTCCTTTTATCTTACAATGATAATCTGTTTTGCCAGGTGCTAAGATTTCACAATGTTTATCACCGCTGTTTGTGTTTTATCTTTGATCAAACTACGATGGCCAAAAAACAAAAGTCTCGAAGAACACTTTACTTTTCACCTCCAGTACAAACATTCTGGTACGTTAATGCTATCCGTAAATATGAAGAACTGTCTTACCCCAAAAATCAGAAAATGTGCGACCTTATTCTAGTAACTCTATTGAAAATGCGACCCCATTATAGTCAATCCAGTCGTGAAAATGCGACCCCATCTAGCAGCACATGTCTATTAGCCTCTTATAAGGACGTATGGCCCCGGGTGTTGTTGGCAGTGACTGACATTTCGACAACCTTTGCCGGCTAGTCATCTTCAGAGTCAAAGTGAGTTGTATCACAGCTTAAGTGGCTGTCCACCTAAGAGCGGTCCGGCGAGTTTGGGATCGCCAGTAAACCTTCCCTTTATTTTTTGTGGGTGAAAAGGACTTAATGAGGAATGATTAAAATCGAGCTAATTTTTTTCAAAATCTTTTTCTGGGCTTCGCTACAGCACAAAACCTCCTTCCTGTCTGAGAGCGCTTTTTCAACTTTATTCAATGGCCAAAATTCAGCAATTTTAAAAGCCGCGCTTCTTCGTGACGGATAAATATCGCGAAATTCTACATAGTACAATGGATTTAGCTGCATTTGACTTGTCCTATAACGGAATCTTGGATAATTTGACGCAAAATTAAATTAAATTAATAAGATCAAAGACGAGCCACTTTATGTTTTTTTTTCTCCCTTGACAAATTCCTCCAAAGTAAAAGCTAAAATCTCCAAAGTGGTACAAAAATCACAGGCAAAATGCACTTCACAGCAAAGATCTTACCTTATTCTGTTAGAAAATAAAGTCAAAGGTGCGGGTATCATTCTGTGTCGGACGCGAACAAGCGTTTTTGAGAGCTCCTTTTGTCAATATTTACCTAAAATTGTACGTTTGGCGCCTAC
The DNA here is from genome assembly GCA_964035525.1 of Porites cylindrica. NCBI lineage: Eukaryota > Metazoa > Cnidaria > Anthozoa > Scleractinia > Poritidae > Porites > Porites cylindrica. Next base: position 57,487,577 of record OZ037777.1, on the reverse strand, counting down.
ACTTAAACTCATATGATAAGGCTAATATTTTTCCCACGGGGCAGAATCTTGGTATGCTTCGTCAAAATAACGTACATTTGTTGTTTTGTAAGCCATCTTAGGCCTGTAAACCGGCATAAAATGTCATAAAATACATGTAGGATCATGTAGGAATTCTTCATCTACTCGTATATTATGCAAATTTAAAAGCTCATTTACCGCGGGGTTGTCGATTTCAGCAATATTCCAAGTCGTAAAGAATACAATTCACTTCTGGTCAAACGAAGCCCGTTTTGAGTTTGGAGTCTCAGCAACTAAAAGGTTCTTTAATAAAGACTGAATTCAGCTCAATTTCCTTTTGGGTTTTCTTCATGGTCATATGCTAATTAGGATTGTTGTCACGTAATGAAAGCGGATTTGGAGAGTTTAAAGGAGAAAGCAAGTTGGTGCCTCTTAGTCAATGTAACAGGTGAGCGTTATTACAGCTCGATTCGAGGCGATGTCGCTTAACGAAAGAAAATATTACAGAGAGCGAACTTACTTTGCAGCGGGCTGGGTATTTTGGTAAAACTGCCCAACAAGGTGAAAAAATGTTTGTATGTCCGATACATCGTGCGAACCTAGGGAAGGACTGGGGTAATCCAACTGGCCGCACAGAATGCCGATATCCGGACCATAAGGGAAAACACACTTGTGCTGAAACGTGGCAGAGTGTCGAGGTCAGACTGTAAAAATTGCCGCCAACCGAGAAACTTCCAACAAATCTCCTAGTGGTGTCTGCAAATTCGAGGCTAGTGGATGGGCGGCTGCAGAAGTTAAGGGGAGGCGGGACAAGGTTTAGCGAGAAAGTCAAGTCTTACCTCACCGCACGATTTGATGTTGATACAGAAACAGGCAGGAAACCAGATCTTTCTGAGGTCGCAACGGACATGAGAACGTCCAGAAACACAGGTAGTTCAAGAACGTTCCAGAGACGAATGGCTTACAAAGGGAAAAGTTCAATCATTCTTTTCCAGACTGTCTGCAATCAGCAGTAAAAAAAGGGCTGACCAGAGCCGGGAATGTTGAAATTTGTGACGAAGGAGATCTGCTCTCAGTGCTCTTGCAAGAAGAAATTGCGTTTCTTATTGATGAACGTAGAGACAAGGAGGTCTAACATATTTTCAACAAGATGGACGTAATACATCCCATCAGGCACGATGGCCATGATATCTGCGAGCAGACCAACCAAGAAGTACTCTCAAAATTCAATGTGAAAACATCTGCGAATATTTTGAACTGTCGTTCAAATCTTGAGATACAAAGGCTGCTCTAATAAACACAATCACAGACATGGTGAAAGAATGCAGTTACTGCCGCACCACCCCGTAAATGGCCAAGGACTGGCAAATTGCCCCATTACATTAGGGTGGGCCGAAGTTGCCTAGAAAATTCCTATTGTTTCTAGGCCGAGTTCGTGGAAGTGTTTTCTCTTAAATTTCAAGGTATGTTGTATGCTTGTATAAGACGATAAATCTCAAATAACTTATAACTTGACATCAACCTTTAAAAGTATGTCACCTGCTTTTTCGTTCAGTACTTTATTTACAATACAAGTAAAAAAGCAGGCCCCAGTTGTTCAAAAGTTGGGTAGGGCTAGGCTATCCATCGGACGAATCTCTGTCCAATTGATAAGTATTAGGGAAACCATTTGCTCTATCCAGTGGATAGTGATTTACACGGTGGATAGCGCTATCCATGGCCACCTATTGAACAACTGGGCCCCAAAAGGATAAAAGTTGTGCGCAGGACAGTTTTTATTTCATTAATAGAATTTTTTCTTATAGATATGAGTTAAGATCATTATGTGACACTTCACTTTTTGGCAATAAAACATAAATAACGTAAAAAAGTAACCAATGCATATCAGCGGCACCCAACGACTGTTTTCTGTGAAATATCTGTTCGGAGAAGCAAAATTGCCCAGAATTTTCTGTAGCTTGAGGAAGACTAAAAATTTATTAGGGGGCTGCATTGATTTTAGCTTCTTGATAAAGCTGTATATATGTATGTATATAATAGAAGTAGACTGATGGGACTGGATTATATCTTGAACATTTATTGCTACTCAGACAGTCATGCCTCTTGCGAGGCGAATCATCAGGTAAAACAAAACAATAAATGCCAGGCGTGGCGTAGGTGCGTGGTGCGTCGTACTTAAGTGATGCTTACAGCATGTCAAATTTGCGACAAGAACTAACCAAGTTAGGACACTGTTTAGTAGAAATTTCTTTGAGTGCCTGCAACCTGAGATTAGTTCATTTCTATTGTCCAGGGTAGACATTACAGGTTTACAAATTATAAACAGCGCGACGAGCCACGCGCTACGCGCCACGCGCCACGCGCCACGCGCCACGCCTAGTATTTACTGTTCTGTTTTACCTATATCTTTGATTGTAACCGTTAATTTTGGCAGTTGCCTGATGATTGCCTCGCAAACTGTGACTGAACTGAAACTCTGGGTAGCAACAAAATGTTCAAGATTTAATCCAGTTTCATCAGTCTACTTCTATTCTGCTCTAGGTTAACTATTGAGCACTTGAATATATTTAATATATAGATATTTGCGCCTTATAAGTTTTTGAAATCACCTTAATTATAAGTTTTTGAGCACTATCGATGAGGACACCACTCTGGCACTTCGTTGTATGTATAATATATATTATCCTTCCAGCCCTGTAAAATTCTTTTTTAATCTCGGTGTACTCGTCCTCTCCCCACCCCTATTAATAAGGTAATGGTTCACCCTTTATTTGTTTATGGAAAGAAAGGGATCGATACACGAGGTATATTGCGTGACAAAAATGCAAATTAGCATATGACTGAAGGCGTGTGGGACAAACGTTCAATATTACCTGCACTAGGAAAAATATTACAACAGACATACCCTTCACCAAACTTAAAGTGATTCATAATAATTTCTCAAGAGGTACACGAGAAAAGTCACCCGAGGTGAGAGAATCCGACATGTTCATGATAAATGAGGGATAAACACGGATGTGGGAATTCAAATTCAAATCATGATGTCAAATGCTCGAAACGGAAAAAGAAACTCAAATGGAATATGAGATAAATTTCTATTTTAAAAAGGGTATCCAGTTGCTGAGTTTCCAAGCTGAAGATTGATTACATTTGAGAAGAAGTTAATAACCGTACGTAGTTTGAGATTTTAACATAGCTGAAATGGACAACCTGTCTGTAAACAAGCACGATTTGCATATCCGACGGGTTGATCAAGAATGTCAGTTTATGGTATTTTTTCGGCTTTCACTGATACAAACTTAAAAAGGCTAATGAAAAGAAAACACATTTTCGTTATTTTGAGGATACACAACAACATTCTCAGCTACTGAGATAATATCTACTAAATTAAAGTCGTTGTGTGTGAACCGTTAAGCGGGCAAATCTATGCAAATAATGCCTAACAGAGGCTCTTAAGAACGTTTGATCACGTCCAACCCAGAACGATACCCGCACCTTTGACTTTATTTTCTAACAGAATTAGGTAAGATCTTTGCTGTGAAGTGCATTTTACCTGTGATTTTTGTACCGCTTTGGAGATTTTAGCTTTTATTTTGGAAGAATTTTGTCAAGAGGGAAAAAAAACGCAAAGGGGGTTGTGTTTGCTTTTATTAATTTAATTTAATTTTGCGTCAAATTATTCCATATTCCGTCACAGGACAAGCCAACTGCAGCTAAATCCATTGTACTAAGTAGAATTTAGCGATATTTATCCGTTACGAAGAAGCGCGGCTTTTAAAATCACCGAATTTCGGCCATCGAATAAGGTTGAAAAAGCGCTCTCAGACAGGAAAGAAGTTTTGTGCTGTAGCGAAGCCCAGAAAAGGATTTTGAAAAAAATTAGTTCGATTTTAATCATTCTTCATTAAGTCCTTTTCACCCACAAAAAACAAAGGGAAGGTTTACTGGCGATCCCAAACTCGCCGGACCGCTCTTAGGTGGACAGCCACTTAATTGACCAATCAGGCCAATAACCAGAGTTTAATACCATTAACTGACGCTATACAACTCATTTTGACTCTCAAGATGGAAAACGTGGAAACGTCAGTCACTGTCAGCAACAGTCCAATTAAGGACTACGTTCACCCAGACGATCATGCATGCTCAACCTACTCCGGAAATGACTCGCAGCTTCAAACCTTTCACAGAATGTTTTTTTTTTATTGGTTTAATCGGCTCTTGGTTAAGGCTACTGTACTTCTAAACATTTATGTTAGATCTCCATTTGAAAGGTATACACCGATATTAAACCACCAAATATTTTCTGACTAGCGACAATTTTAAAACCATGCTTTTCATAGAGTCTGATTGCAGAAGTCGCTGGGCTTGACGTATCTAACACAATCTTCTCCATTTCTTTCCTCTTTGCATATGCAGTAAGTTCAGTAAGCAGTTTTTTACCAATCCCTATTTTTCTACAGTGCGGAACGACATACATCATCTGTAATTCAGAAACTCCTGGATCCGGCTTAGGAGTGAGTCTCACCATCCCCACAACTTTACTATTTAACTCTGCAATCCAGATTTGCCCTCCGTCAGACAAACTAAACTTTGTATTTAACCTGGATTTCTGCCAGCTTTTGTAAACGCTAAACCAGTAAATGATGGGGCATACGAAAAATAAAAACGCAAGCAGAAAATATACTGCTAAAATCCACGGTGACCATATGATTGCTGTGAATGAGGCGGGAACAACTCCTACAGCAAAATACCATGTCACTCTTGACAGAGAAAACAAAAAGGTATCCTTTGCACTCTCATTGCTTCCATCTACGAATAGTTTCTGACAAGCTGCTCTGTCATAATTTGGCTGGATGGTTACATCAGATGAGATACGGCTGTGTTGCTTTGAACTTGAAAGGGCCATTTTACTCTAAAATGAAACAATTATATTAAATCACAACTGGCGCCATATATTGAAATCTTCAAAGCTTTACCAGGAAGCTTTACGGTGAAACCACTTAACTTTTTACAAATACATCACGTAAAAAAGACAGCGTAATAAACATCAATGGCTTAAAACGAAAAAACTATTTATAAGGCAGAATATAATTTTTCTGACGTTCGTACGTCAAAGTACATGGCCGCGCGGGGATACGAAATTTATCTTCGAGTGTTGAAAAATACAGTAAAAACACGCAACTAAGAACCTAAAAATTAAGAACCCGTTAGCCTAAAATTGGTCATTTATACCGCCTATAAACAAGAACCTATTTAGCCTAAGAAATTTAAAACAGGTTCTTATTTTCTAAAATCATACTAGTACATTACAGCTGCATTGCAAGAATCATATTTGAAGCAAAAAAAGCAGATTCCCATTATTGTAAAAATGTTTTTTAAAGAAAAATGAGTGCAAGATATGTAGACTTACAAAGCATACTAAGCAATATGTAGATCAGCACACCATTATGCATTGTTTTTTCTCCAGGATTAAGAACCCATTTTAAGAACCTAAATAGCCTAAAAAAATTCTGTTAACTACCATTTATATAAGAACCTGTTTAGGCTAACTCTTAAAAATGTAGGTTCTTTGTTGCGGATTTTTACTGTATGCGGACGAGAGAGATATTTTCTACACGAGAAGAGAAATTTCGTAAGTTCAAGCAGTTAAAGTGCAGTATGGGTAGAAAGGAGTGCCATAAAAGAAAAAAAAAAAGGGATGCTTATAAGGTGGGAAAGCATTCTAGGCTGACACCTCATCTAGCCCACGTTATTTTTTATTTATTATTTGATTATTAAGTCACAGATCGAGTTGCGCGAGGGTTTTAGCTTGTTTTAGTTATTTTTCGTCTGTTCTCGAATGATTATTTCGAATTTATCGTGCTTTGTTGGAATACATGCTTAGTAATAGTGGGCAGTAACCCTCCAGTCGTGTAGCCTTCGTACGATGGGCTTTTCAGAGAATGAGCCATGACACAGATGTCGTGCCGAGTTTCTTCCCCAGTAGGGTTTTTTCCGGAAGGTTTTTTCTGGCCTCTGTTCTGACAGTATTCTTTGTGAACTGTCGTTCAGCTCTGTTCTAGTTTATCTGACATATATTTGAATGTAATAGAAGTTGTAGTATAACGTATTGTTATTTCTGCCGTGCTTGGCCGAAACAGCCAAAATAAACCTAATGGTCTTTCCAATTCATGTTGTACTGCGGGACGAGGTTGGATGATGATAAAACTGAACCCAAAGCACTAGAGACAGGAACTGATTTAAACTTTTTGAAAGCAAGACTGAAATCTTTGGCAAATAGCGCTAACTTTTCAACTTTTTGAAATGTGGTTTGAATTATTTATTTATTTATTTAAAACTACGACGG